>JANHGN010003623.1:0-34809 GCA_024605025.1 Megaceryle maxima | reverse complement strand
GGTTTTTTTGTTGTGTGTGTTTGTTTGTTTGTTTTTGGTACCCGGACATAAAGGCCAGAGGTGTTTCAGAAGTTACCCTGAAGCTGTGGTGTACATCACCATGGTCTGAATTTTAAGAGTGGTTCAGGGTCAAGTGTCACTATGTGACAGCTCTGTTTGCTTGGTGAAATATTTTTTTGATGGTAAAAATCCAGTGAAGTGAGAGCTATAAGGATGATACAATCTCCCTAACTCAGTATTATTCCCCTTCTTTAGGGAAATAGTAATTAGCAAGATAACAAACTGCTGCAGAAGAACGTCTGGTGTTTCCTACAAATACACAAAGGTAAAGAATAAAAGACTATTTTTTGTCAAATTTTCTTAATGTGAAGCTTTATTAATAAATACCCTTAATTCCTAGTTCCTTCAGTGCATGGAAACAATGTGTAGGTTCAGGAAAGCCACATAGCTATTTATGTTTATATTGTGAAATGGGAAAGGAAGATAGAGTTGTGGAAATGGAGAGCAGTCCATAAACAGCCAAATGTAAAATGTACAGCAAGAGAAAGAAGCCTTTTTCAGACAAATTGAAGTGTGATAGTAACAGCATGCTATTGCAGTATTACTGTCTCATGACTAAGTTAAACCCAAAGCCATGTGTGCTGTGGGATCTGACAATGGGGAAGTCAGTGTGTGGCAGAGTCTGGGGTGGTATATGCGGTCTCCTTTTGTATTTCTTAAATTTTCTTTTTTCTTGCAGATAAATAGTGAAGAGGAAGCTAATGAGAATGAAACAGAATGGCTTATGGAGGAGATTGCAGCACCAAATCAAAGAGCAGCAAAAGGAGGGCAGGAGAATGGTCACATTACTACCAAGTCTGTTACATCTGAAGCCTTTACCTCTCTCCGTGTGGATGACCTGGACAGTGAGGATGAAGTGTTAACCATTCCAGATGTAAAGATTGAGACAGGAAGAGGACTGGACAAGAGCAAGCACCCACAAAGGAAGCCACCCAGTCTTGGAAATAATGACAAAATTTATTTGCTGAATGGAGGAAGGGAAAGGAAAGCAAAAACCAAGCCAAGCCAGCAACAGGCACAGAACTCTACAAATGCAGTATCATTTCATGATGATAGTGATGAGGACTTGTTGAATGTTTAATAACCCCTCTTGTGCCTAATCAAATATATATAGAGATACTATGTTTAACAGGACATTTCCAACCAAATATGAGGACTTCAGCCCAAAAGATTTTTTTTTTTATTTGCCTTTAACAAGAAACCATTGAAAAGGGAAGAAAAAAAGATTTCTTGGTTGTTTACAATGATCTGTTTGGTAATGACTGGATTTCTAACATCCAGTTGTGGCTGAGTTAAGTTGACTCTCTCTAGCCAGGACACTTTTTTTTTTAAGCCTCAGCATAGATGTTAAATGCTTGCATAAAGAGAAACCTTTAAATGGAAAGAATTAAAGCTCAGTGAAGCCCCCAGCTCCTGAGACTCATGTTATCTGACTACTAGCATTTTAACTCCTTGTATTTATTGATTCTCACTACTCAGGTTTGCTTATTAGCAACATGTTCTTCCTGCCGGCAGGGTAGTATTCTATGGGTTCACCCATCATAAGACAAGGAAAAATATAACTTTTGTGTGTTGGGATGATTTGATGTAAATTTTGGAATTAAGTCTAATTTATCCTGTAAATTTGAATAGCCATTCTAATTTAAACAGATCATTGGTTTAAAGGTATCGACTGAAAGGTACAGCTCTGTATAGCCTTAGCCTGAAGTGGTTGCTGTTCTTTGCAAGATTTTTTTTTTTGGTACTGATCATATGACTGACTTCATCAGTATTTGCTGAAGCAGCTGACAAGCACCCAAAGATGTATTTTTTTCCTAGTTTACAGCTGGACTAGTCTGCACAGAGAGCCGGAGTTTTCAAGGACACAGGCAGAATTCCTGTAATAATCTTCACTGCCCAGTTTGTCATCATTAAGAAAAGTCCAATAACTAGAGGAACCCTAATCTGCACAATACCCCTCTCTGGTATTAAGAACAAGAAAATAAATTTGGGGCAATATTTTTCTGATAGCCTAAGTTTTAGCTCTTGTGCTACAGTCTTGGTCACAGTCATTGATTTGAAATGTTTGCTGGCAATAAATGCAAGTTGGATTACCTCTAGCAGTTCTGCACTTCTCCAGGTGTTTCCTAAATTAAACTCTGGGCAATGATAGGGTTTCAAAGCATCGTTACAAGTGTGTTGGTCAGAATTTTTGGGAACTTCTTATTGTTCCTTTTGGCTGGCTTACTCAGTTTCAACAATGGTTTCTTTTTATAAAAACTCCATTTTGAATCAAAATAGTGTAATATATTCAGCAATTTCAATAAAACGTGCAAAGTGGGTGTTCCAAATCCCACATCTCAAGTCTAGAATCTTTCTTATACTAGTCTGTAATGCTGCTCATTGGCCTGGTGATAAGCTTTTTGGCTGGGATAGCTAATATCTTAATCACATCACTCAAAATGAGAACTAATGTTTGATGACAAAAATGAGGATATATAGATAAGCCCTGAGGTGTATTCTTTTATCAGACTTGGGTTTTCTTTCTCGTGTGTTGTTACCAGTGAGGCTGTAAAGCAGTTCAGCTAAAGCTGCATCTTGTCACTTAAAGGCAGCATTTTTCATATTTAGCACTTAATTGATCTGGGGGAATGAGAGGCTTAATGGTGTATTTTGAATGCTGTCAGTTACCATTGCAACAGTTCTTTCAGTGAATGTTGAAAAATGCTGCTTCCCTTTCCCAAGTCTTCAAGGCTGGCATCTTGGAGTTGCTTGATCCGTGAACCACTGCATGAAATGACTTCTCATGTATTAGGACATAAACACCACATGGTCTCTTCATTGTGACTCTGCATAAAGAGGCTTAGGTTGAAGAGAGGTACTCTGCTTGGGGGTACTTATCTGAGCAATATCAGTGATGGATTTCTAATATGCAGCTTACAGGGGTGAGTGACTTCAGTGTCTAGTCCTGGAACTATTGTCCACTTTTTATCTATGCTGACACTTACCATGTCCAGAGCTAGATGCATGACTTGTGTCACCAGACTGTTTTCCCAGTAGAATACTGAGCTTAACTGTAGGGAGGGAAGTATTATGAGGATAGTGGAGAGCAGATGAATATGTACAAATGTCTGGGCCAGGAGCAGAAATCCTGCCAGTCAATGGCATGACTCCCTTGGAAGTGATGCTCTAAGATACCCACCCATATGACACAATGTCACCCAAACCCTGTTGAACTGAAGAGAGGGTGGTAGGAAATCAGGAAAAAAGGCCCAGTCTGGTTTTAACTTCTTTAGTTCTTGTGGAACTTATGCACACCATTGCCAACTGCTTAAACAAAACTCTTAGGAAAGAAGCAATGTGAAGTGTTTTGGTTGTGTTTTTTAAAATGCAGCCTAATGACTGTAAACTTCACCCACTTCCCAGCCAGGCTTTGAATTCAGTTTGTGGCTTCAGCTGACTGCACACATCTTCCTGCTGTGGGAAGCAGTGGGGGCTGGCTGTGAGCGTGGCGGCTGCTGCTGTGTACTTGTGTGTCCCCATCCCCCTCCCTGGCTCTATGGGGAGGCCCTCCAGTCACAGAGGCAAAAGTCTGGTGTGGGGTGGTGCTGTGGTGGCCTTGGAGCAACACAGCTCTAAGGAGAGGAGTTCTTTGTTACCTTGCTTCAGCCATTCCTGCCGGAGAAGAGGTAGAAGAGGAGGGGGCATGTCTGTGTGATAGAGTGCTTGTCCACAAAGCAGCTTTCATAGCTGGCTAGGCCACTGTTGCTCTGATGGCCCATAGGTATTGAGACCAGGTGAAGACCTGTTTCTGTCCCTGGGCTAGAATGGCCTTCTAAGCTGGTTTATTTTTGGAGTGTATTGAGGGGAGGCCTTCAATATTTTTTTGCTTGGTTGCTTAACTCATGCAAGTCAGTTTTCAGAGCACTTAGCATTTTTTTTTTCCCATCTTTAAAACGTTGCCTTCAGTTATGCTTTTCTTGCTAATGGAAGCAGCTGTTGTCAGCAAAAGACGGGGAGTATAAAGTGTCTATCCTTGGACACCATGAAGTATCATTGGACCCTGATATAACGAATTTTTTTGAGGGTGCCTCACAATGAATTCTACCTAAAGTCTTACAGGTCTTATCTACAGTAGTAAATAGCTAGTTTGGCCATAAGTATTAATATTATAGCTTCCCAAAGCTATTCTCAGTGCTTAATTCTGTAATGAATGCTTTTTATCTTTTGTATCACTGCAAAAATCTGGTCAAGTTGAAATTGTGTTCCCTGATGTAGGTCAGAGAGGTTTTTTCCTTGGAAATGAAGGAGTGTGGAGAGTAAGGGTGGGGTGGGTGAGATATACACAATACTAGAAAGTTTCTCCTTTACCATTCATTGTATGTCTCAATGTAGACACATTTGTTTCACGGTATACTTACTTATTCTTTATAGAACCTGGCTGATAAGCTTTGTTCACATGTGGTGCCCAGCAACTGCTACACTACACTTTGGCTTTGCCTGCGTGTTGGTGGAATTTTCCATCTACACTTGCTCCTTAAAAGGTTTCATCTTTGAAGAGATGGTTTGGCTTACAAAAAAAAAAAACAAAAAAAACCAAAAAAAACCCAAAAAAAAACCCAGAAACAAACAACAAAGTTCTGTGGCTGTTAGTGACTTCTCTAGAAAAAATGAACACATATGCTCTGTTTAGAGCTTAAATGCAAATTCTCTGTGGGTGAATTAAGGTCTGATTTCAAATAAAACCTAAAAAGTAAAGCTTGCAACATGTAGTTTAATAATTTATGGAGTTAGTCTTGACTTTTGGTCAAATGTCTTTGTTACTTAAATAGCTTTGCTGCCAACTAAATATACCAGTGCCACGGAGAAGAACTAGATGAGTTGATTTGTGGTGGTTTTGATGCCAAAATGCCAACCCTAGATGACATATTGGAGGATGTTGGAGAATTTGACAGGTTCCAGAAGCAAACCTTCTTTGTCCTGTGTTTGCTCTCTGCTGCCTTCACCCCTGTGTATGTGGGTGTTGTCTTCTTTGGGTTCATCCCAGAGCATCACTGCTTCAGTCCTGGGGTGGCTGAGCTGAGCCAGCGATGTGGCTGGAGCCTGGAGGAGCAGTTGAATCACACGGTTCCCGAGTGGACTGGCCACGGGGCCAGTTTCAGCAGCCGCTGCAGGAGGTACGAGGTGGACTGGAATGCAACGGACATCAGCTGCACCGACCCCCTCGGCAGCCTCAGGGGCAACCAGAGCACTGTTCCCCTTGGTCCCTGCCAGGATGGCTGGGTCTACAACTCCCCAGGGACCTCTCTTGTGACCGAGGTAAAAAAAGAACACCTCTTTTCCCTTATCCCCCTGTTACAGATAAGCTGAGGGATGTGGGAGCAGGTTGGTGTAGCCTTGGCTGCCTTAAAAAGACTTACCTGGATGAGGAATCCTCTCCTGCTATGAACTTGCACTGGGTGCTTTGCATGTTGTCTTCCCTCTGTCCTCTCTGTGAAGTGTAGTGTTGACTGTTCAGGAGGCTTATCTCCAGCTGGGGAGCAAAGCATATTTCAACAAATAAATCCCAAGGTAGATAAAGTCCAATTCTGGGTGAAACTCCTGTCAGGAGAGGTCCGATTGGTGGAGGTGTGCAAACAGTGCCTGTGAGGGAGCAGCAGCTTGCAGTGCTGCAATCAAGACCAGCTGATGCCAAGTGGGTGCACTGCTCAGACCACCCAGCCTTCCCAGGATCCACACCCAGATGCAAAGTCTTGATTTTATTTTATTTTTCAATTAAAAAAAAAAGTCTTTAAAAGTTTGTTTCAAATATGTTTGACTATGGGTAGGGGAAAAGGTAGCTGCCTCTCCTGGCTTAAGTCAGGAATGAAATGCAGAAAAGCCAAGGTCTGGCTTATGTTCTCAGATGATGCTTGAATAAAGTGAAAATGGTATTTAAGCTACTTACCTCAGGGTTTTAGGTGCTTTAAAAAATAAATCAGTGTCTGGGATGACAAGCTTGAGTTAATTATAGAAAGTTACAACATTTATTAGAGATGGTGAAATTCAGGGGTTTTCCCCCCTTACATCTAACACAAACACAGGTGTGCTTTTCACAAAGTATAGACTGTGATATTAAAATGAGGAAATGAGGCATCAACTCTTTTCAGACAGTCTAATGTGCACCCCTCAAATGGAGGGGTGACCCAGGATTTCTACAAAGCAGCAGGCACATCTTGCTGTAAAAGGCTTAAGCAGATGCTATGGTCCTGATGTCCCTGCTATGATGACTTGAGACTGCGGGAAGCTGAAAAATTACAGTCTGTGTGGATTTGTGCAGTCACTCATATCAGTCATTTTCCCCTTTCTTCTCAAAGTGGTGCAAGGCCAGGCCTGGAGGCTGTTTCCTTTGCAGGGTAATCAGAAACATGGTTTCAGAACCAGAAACGTGTGCATCATGGCAATGTGTTTTGCTTGTGGATGTGGCTGTTTGTTGGGCTCTGCTCTGTTGTCCTTTGCTCTAGTAGCCTAATGAGGGAAACAATAGTGCAGAGTAAAGCGTGTTACTTTGCCTGATGGAAAAACAGACACATGGAAGAATATCCTCATGGGAACCCTCACAGAGCATCAGGAGGAATGTCTGGTTTTATATTGATTAAAGATGCATAGCTTTAAACCCAGCTACCAGGAGGATGGGAAGGGATTCTTAGTCACATTAGAACAGCTTTTTACATTAACTTATTCTTCACTAGCTTCTATGTTTGTATCTATTTAAGATATGGCCAGTAAGGCCAGGTGACAAATAGATGTGGATGCCCATGTGATGTAAAACTTGGCCCTGGATGCAATATGCCTGGTCTCCTTCCAGGTTAGGCTGTAGGAGAGCTTAGCTGAGCAAAAGGCCAGAACAGAGAAAATGAATGCTGTGGCCTTGGGCAAATGCAGGTACCTCTTCCCATCCTCCTTTGGGGAGCTGATGCTCAACAGGAAGCAGGAACAAGGTGTAGGCTTCAACAGCTTAGTTACCTTTAGTGAAGTTATTACCCTTAGTCCTGAGAGGTCTGCAGGGACTACTGTTGCATGCAAGGGCATGAGGCAACAACAACAGCCTAGAAATGTTCACCATCGGCCATAAAAAAAAAAATAGAATCTGAAAAGCCCATCAGGTCTGTGCTGACTTGGTCACAAAAGTCTCACACAAATTAAGGTCCTGATCTTGACAGGTAATAACTCAGTTATGTTTTTTTTCTAGTAACAAGAGATGAAGTGTGCATAGGAAACACCAGGAAACTGATCAGGGGCTTAATCCTGTTTTTAATGTTGGACACTTAATTAAGCCAGTAGGGTTCTCGGGTGCTGATAAAAACAGACATTGACCCAGAAAAAAGTTTACATCTTTGACTGAAGTGAATGAGACTTGTGGATGTAAGTCAACTCCTCATTTTATTCTTTCTTTTAACTGTGGTTGCTCTTTTAGTTTAACCTGGTGTGTGAGGACTCCTGGAAGCTGGACCTTTTTCAGTCTTCTGTGAATGCTGGGTTTTTTATTGGCTCCATAAACATTGGCTACATAGCAGACAGGTATGTGTGGGCTGACAGTAAAACCCTATGACCTCCCTTATTAATGTTCAGCAGCTAAGCATAGGTAAGTAAAGGTAGAGAAAGGTTGTGCAACTGGTATCTTTTCTGCTCTTCTCAAACTAAGGTCAATCACCCAGATGTTCAGGCACAATATTAGGAGTGAGTGTTCTGTCTCTTAGGTTGTACCTGGTGGTTTGCACAAATCTCTCCCACTCAGAGTCCTGCAGACCTCCCAAGGGCAATTTTAGGACTCTATGACCAAAACTCCCTACTGTGCTAGCCCAGAGCCAGGATATGTTGTTTGGGAGCTTGGAAACACCTTGACACCCTTGGAGAATCTTTGAAATAGTAGCTGCAGAGATTGCTAGGTAGTTACATTGAAAATGCCAGTTTGGAAAACCCTGTGTCCTGGCATTTGTCAGAGCCAGCAGGGGCAGCCACCCTTGCCCAGGTCACCAAAGTTAAAAAGAAATTAATCATGATATTTGAAAGCTCTTTTCCTTCTTTGTTCCCCTCCTGCCTAGAGACTGGCTAGTACAGCAGGCTCTGAGCTGCTCCAGCTGTGAAATGCAGCCCACCCACAACAAGATCCCTATGTAGAAAATTTTTGAGGATTAGGATTGGGGTTACTTGTTGCTGTGGTGCCTGCAGGGATATCAGATATGAAGCTATACTTATTTTTCACCCCAATATAAAGCCCAAATTACTAAGATACCTATTCTGCAATTTAGAGGTATGTGTCAGTCCAAATGGGATTACTGTTGCTCTTTAACTTGGAAAATGCTTCCTTCTCCAAGAAGCCTGAAAACCTTTGCAGAATTACAGAGCAATGGGCAGAGTAATTTTTCATGGAATTGAAAAGCAGATGAGTGAGTAATGCGCTAAGAAAAAAAGTCAGTATGCATCTATCGCTTGTATAGCAAAGTTGGATTTTTTTTTCCCCCAAAGATGCACAAAGCTTTTATTACTTGAAAATGCCTATGTTTTCACAACTAGTGTTTTTCTTTACTCGTGTTATCTTCCAATCCAGGTTTGGCCGTAAATTTTGCGTCTTAAATACAATTCTTGCAAATGTTGTATTTGGAACCCTTCTGGTTTTTGTGCCCACCTACCTGTGGATAGTCATCCTCCGTTTCTTGCAAGGGTTGGTCAGCAAGGGCTGCTGGACTGCAGGCTACATCCTGGGTGAGTTCCGACCTATTACCAGAAGCAAGACTAGCTGCAGAAGATCAACATAAAACCCTGAACAAAAGGCTATTTAGAAAACACTTTTAAAAATCATATATGCAAGCTAACATTAAGGAGTCTTCTTCCTCTTAGACTTCTTGAGATAACTTTTTTTTTTTAGGCACTACCATTATGGAGAAGTAACTGTAGCCTTCAAAGCTCAAGCAAGCAAGGATATATTAGGGCTGTTATTTGAAGACAGGCTTTCCCCTACCATGCAGCTCCCCTTTGCTGATCTGGGACCCCAGGCTCCCCCACCTTCCCTTGGGCACCAGCTATGGAAGGTGTCAACCCCAAGGAAGACCACAGCTGCTCCAGCCCAATCACAGATGGGATGATGACAGAGGAGGCTGTTAAAGGAGGAGATTGAGGGTGGGGAAAACGGGAGGCATTTTTATGACACAAGATTGCATTAAAGGGCAAACAGAGGCTTCACAGCCTAAAAATAATTGAAGAACAGCATGTACTTGCTGAGAAAAAGAGAAGATCTTTGGGTAACTGTGCACTTGTCTGAGTGGAGGCCAGTTCAGGGGATTGCAAAGCCAGGTTATGCTGGTGCTTCTTCCAGTGCCTTGCACCGGTCGTGTCTGGCAGTGAAGCATGGATGTGCGGCAGTAGGATTTGGGCTAGCTCAGCTTTCTGGTGCATGGTAGAACTGCCTGGATCTTCTCTGGTGTGGAGTTCAGACTCTTGGTAGAAAAACCCAATACCAGGAAAACACTAAAGCAGCAAATTCATCTTAAATGCTGCACAATACAGTTTTATCTGGATTGGGATGTCAGGTGGCTTTATGGAGTAGCTCTGAGTGATCTAGTTCACTGTGATGGTGATAAAAATGTAATATGTCAACACTCTAAAATATTAAGTCTCTTAGTGGAGACATCTTGCTAATGCAGTTATCCAGATGTCCAATATAAATAAAATCAAAACATCTAGCCCACAGCCTAGACCACTTTCTGCCAAGACATGATTGTTCTGTCTTGTGCATAATCTAAATGCTTACTTGTACTTTTAAATATTTTCCTGTCTTGAATGAAATCTTCATCATCTCTTCTGAGGAACTTTTATGCTATTTTAGAGCATAAAATCCCTACTGGGACAATGACTTTGCCTGTTCTGGTATTTTCCCCAGCTTCAAGTTGTTACTTCAGGATTCAAGGATTGAAACTCTCTTGTGAGAGAGAAGTGACCCCAAAATCCCCAGAGCCCCTTTAAACTTGTATCTTTTCTCTAAGGGTGGCCAACACTTGCCTAAAGGAGGTCACAAGAACAGAGCAACTCTTTTTGTCGTCCTCTCTCAGGACGCTTGTCTACCTTTCAGCTGCTTTTGGTTCAGTCCTGCTGAGCCTGAGGAGATGCCTTTGTGCAACATTTTACCAAGCAGTATTAACAAATCTGATTCCAAAAAACCAGCAATTGCTTCAGTTGCTAAATAACCGCTTTCTGTTCTTTTTATAATCAGTTTGCTTTCCTGCAAAACCAGATCCCAACTTGTGAGTATGCTTGTGCCTGCCTGTTGGAATAGTTACTTTTAGCTCTGTATCAACAAGACGTAACCTCTGGGTCTATCCTGTGATACACAGTTCCAAAGTTCAGATGCATTGTGAAGCCATCCTGACCTGTTTGCCGTCCTGTGGTACAAGCATTTCCCCTATACTTGGAATGAGATTCAGGCTGAAAGGCTGCACTCAGAAAACAAAATATATTTTGTTAACGGGTTGGAGATATTATGTAGGTTAGTGCTAGATTTTAAAACAAAATCCATCTATGCACTTTGTGGAATGTTTGATTTGCTCTGAGATTTCCACTACAGAGGACAGTACTGGAGGCTTTAGGCCAGTGTAAGAACAGGAACAGGGTTTTCTCCACTGCTGAGTGTTTGAGTGACAGAAAGGCAAATATTACCATGTAAGCACCAGGAGATTTTTTTTTTTTTCAGCAGCTTTATGCCAGGAAGCCCAGGATTACAGAGATCGTTTCTTCAGGGTCCTAACACAGCACTGGTGATCCACCATCCCTATGGAGTAAGTTACTGCTGCACAGAGCAGTTGTGGCTGAGCTGTCATTCACCTGTCTCTGTGCATGTTTGCAGTGACAGAAGTCGTTGGTCCGAAGTACCGGAGGACAGTGGGTATCCTCTACCAGACAGCCTTCTCCGTTGGGCTCCTGGTCTTTGATGCTATTGCTTATGTCATCCCTCACTGGCGATGGCTTCAGCTCACCGTCACCCTCCCGAGCTGCTTCTTCCTGCTCTACTACTGGTAAACGGGCTTTCGTTGTACCTCTACTCACAGCCCAGAAACCAGGTTCTCCTGCTTCCTCAGACTTGATACCGGGGGAGAGGATTTGGCACTGCTTTTCAGTTGTGCACACCTTTTAGTGCAAAGAGGATGTACACAGCAAAAAGGAGAGGGGAAATAGGAAGCTGACTTCTGTTTAAAAGAAAGACCACTTTGAAAAACACTGGGACATCATGAATTAATATCATATGTTCATCTTCATAAAACACAATAAAGGAAAAGAAACGCTTAGCCATAATTTAGTGGATTCTACACTAAAAAGATGATTACAGACACATTGTTGAATGCTAACAGTTTACATGTTCTTTTAAGGAAAAAAAGTTGCAACTTATTTTGTCCAACCAAAAGAAGGCATGTGGGTTTACCTATATTTTGGATTCTCTCCTCTCTTTTGATTGGTATTTCTCAAGTGCTTTGGATTTGAGAAGTTGTTTGGCTGGATTGGAAGTTTGGTATAGTAGATTTGTTGTCTTATTTTTTTTTCCTCGTTTGTGTATTGGTAGGCCAATTCTAACTTGTTTACAACTTTGTGGTGGCACAACTGGAAAATGGCTTCCTAAGAAAAGACAGTTTGTGGTGAACAGGCTGAATAGAATGATAGCACTACTCTTGCTCAAAACCCTTCCCTGATTTATCTTTAGCAAACTCATCTCTGACCAACGGCACTGCCACAGCTGCTCCTCTTCCCATTCAGCAGTGGGATATACTACTTTTCCTGATGGAGCAAGGAGGAACACATAAAGAAACCAATCCCCACCTGCCTCTATTCAACCAAAGTGCACTCTCCAGTCCCCATAAATGGGAGCACTTACATGGGCTTTATGTTTTGGTATATAATAGCATCTACTCTTGTTGTAGGTGCCTCCCAGAGTCTCCCAGGTGGCTGATATCTCAAGGAAAAAATGACAAAGCTATGAAAATTGTCAGTGATATGGCTAAAAAAAATGGGAAGAAGATGCCCTTACACTTTAAGGTGAGTGGTTTGCTTGCGCATGTAAGGAAGCAATCGCTTTCACCACTTCTTCCCAGTAGAAACTTACTATACTTTGTATTGGCTCTTCTGCAGGATATTAACTTTGAAGAGGAAGATGGTGGAAAACAGAATCCTTCATTTATTGACCTTGTCAGGACACCACAGATGAGAAAAAACACGTTCATTTTGATGTACAACTGGTAAGAAGAAAATGTTGGAGAGTTATTTTTTGAAGCTCTGGTTTTGAAGGCTCCACCAGGACATGGCCCTCTGTTCTCCAACTAAAAAAGTCAGGATGTTCTTCTTTGTCTAGGTTCACAAGCTCTGTCCTCTACCAGGGACTCATCATGCACATGGGAGTAGCTGCTGGGAACATGTATCTGGATTTTCTCTATTCTGCACTTGTTGAGTTCCCAGCTGCCTTCATCATCATTATCACCATTGACCGTGTGGGGCGGCGCTACCCCTGGGCTGCAGCAAACCTGGTGGCTGGGGCTGCCTGCCTTGTCACAGCCCTGATCCCAGAGGGTGAGTCACCTGGGTGAGGCCATGTGGTGGCTTCCCACCCCAGCACTGCCAGTTGGGAACAGCCCCTACCTCTCCCTTCCTTTCTCCAAGGCCCAGCCTCAAAGGTCCACAAAACCACACCTGCTGTCAGGTGCTGCCTCTCTGACTCCAAAGCACTCCTCCTTGTGCTGCAGAAGTGGAATGAGGTTAATTTGTAGGAGGACTACTAATAGATCTCAAAGCACTTGTGTCCCTTGTGCCACTCTGGGAGGGTTCCTTGGCCACAGCTCATGCAGTGCTGACTGTTTCCATTCCCTCATTCACACGGGTGAAACATGGCCCCTTAAAAATATCAAATGACATGTGATTGGAGGTCCCCCTAAAACAATGCTGGTGTTTTAATTGACACCTGCTATACCCTTGGGATACTTTAAAATGTGTTGAATGCGTTTTCTCTGCAGACATACACTGGCTAAAAGTGATTGCTGCTTGCATTGGGAGAATGGGAATCACGATGGCTTTTGAAATGGTTTGCTTTGTAAACACTGAACTGTATCCAACTTACATCAGGTAGGTGCACCCTCCTCTCTATTGGCATTTGGCCTGGAAGCAAATAGCTGAGGCCAATGTGCACATTTTTTTTATGCTGAATTAATTTATCCTCAAATGCTTCAGAGCTACACAAGTACTGCTGAACATACAGTAGGTGAAGCACAATTAAAATGCTTTTAAAAGTAGCTTAATAAAGAAAACAAATGTACTTTAAAGCAGGTGACAAATCATGTGAGTGAAATAAAGAGCAAAGTGGAGCCAACCAGGGTGGATGAGATCTGATATCCCATGTAATGCTTGGATTTGTCCTGTGCAAGGGTCAGAGTTGTGACCTGTCCCCTTCCATTTGCAGTACTCTGACACTAACATGACACTTTTGCTGTTGAACCAGGAACCTTGGGGTGATGGTCTGCTCCTCCTTGTGTGATATTGGTGGAGTCATCGTCCCATTCATTGTCTACAGACTGGTGGAAGTCTGGCAGGATCTGCCACTGATAGTCTTCAGTAAGTGCCACCTTTGCTCCTTGTTCTTCTGGGGTGCAGCAGTGAGGCCTAAGTTTCAAAGGGAGGGAAAAGCCACTGAGGTACTTACTCCAAGTTCAGCAGAAGCTGAACTCCAGTCCGCACAAGCCATAGCCCTCAGTTTATAACAACTTGGAGCTTGTTTATGCATTCGTGTCTCCTTTGCCCTTGCTGTTCCTGGCATTTTAAAGGAAGTTAGAGGTGAATACAGGTTTGACACATGGCAAAGAGGTGAGAAACATTTGAATCCATCAAATATTAATCCCACCAAAATCTGATTAATTACTGCCCTTCTGTGAGGCATATTGTCTCAGTCTAGGAGCCAAAACCTGTAACTTTACATATTTGCCTATTAAATGGAGTACAAGCATGGCTGTTACACTTCAGCTTTTCCAACAATCTGACTGGGCATTCTCCAGCTATTTGAAAAAAGGTTGGGAAATAAATGCAAGATGAGTGTTTGCAGACTAGTTACCTGAACTTGTCAGGTCAGAATCTGCAAAATTTTTCTGAATCTTTACATCAGCACTCTTATTTATAGAAAAATGTCTTGAATGACAATATGCAGTTTTTAACGGACAGGACATTTAGAAGGATGCTTAGTATATTTAAAATATAGATGCCAAATATATCCAAAGTGGGTAAAAGAAATTATCAGTGAAGTTAATCAAGTTGTGTAGGAGATAATACGTTCTGTATGTATTTTCTACCCTTACGTGAATAGCAGAAAGTGAATGTTTCCTGGCATACTCTCACACTAGAAGAGGTTCTTTCCTCTGTGAAAGAAGGATTGTCTTTGCAGTCTGAGATGCCCTCATTCAGTGCACAACTCACAACTGAACTTCACTCATTGCTGTTTCTGCATGGTCCACATCCTCTAGAGGTAGCATGACCATTTTGCATATAAACCCTTGATGTGTACATCTTGCATGAAGAACTAAATAAAATACCATTTAAAAGTCCTTTTAGTCAGCCAGTAGAAAGTGGTGTATATGCTGGAAATTGATACATGCTAACAAACTGTGCATCTGTCTGATTTGAAGCTATTCTTGGTTTGATTGCGGGTGGATTGGTGTTGCTTCTGCCTGAGACTAAAGGAAGAATTTTGCCTGAGACTATTGAAGATATTGAAAACTTTCACAAGTGAGTCAGGATGGCAAACTTATCAACTTTCACTTGAAATTGTGCAAAAATCCCTGCCCAAAGCTCCTTGGGGAAGACCAGGGCTTACTTGTCTGCCTCCTGTGCACCCAAGAAATTGCTAGTTAATTTCCAGACTTCAGCGGGAGAGATTGTGGACTCTCCTTTTATTATTTGCTTACCTAGACATCTGAAAACAATCAGCAGAGGCCTTTAGTGGCCTGTGAATCACTGCACTAGTCTCTTAAACCTCATGCAGATCTATTAGTGTTATTTGTGCTTGAAAAAACCCACACTAATACCTGTGGAACAGAAAAATACAGTCCTGGGTAGCACTCATGGGTGGTGAGTGAAGAACCACTCTCTACTGAAGTACCAGAGAAAACCTGCAGCATTTGAGGAATAGATGATCATTTTCTTTGGGGGAGAGGAAGAACAAGTGAATAAGTTGAAGTTAGGTGCTAAATGAATAGCTTCATTCCTGCTTTGCTCCTCACAGCTTGCTATTCTTGCAGGCAAAGTGCTCCAAAGACCAAACAGATCTATCTCCATGTCCAAACAGCAGAAGTAGCACAGGACTGAAGAAGGCATAACTCTTTCTGGACAGTCTGCTTCTCCCAGAGCAAGGCAAATTAAAATAAATACTCTCTTAAACGTCTTGCCTCCTTTTTTGCCTGCCTCTCCTTTATTTATAGTGTTTGGGATTTTCTGACTGGATTGTTCCCGTTACTTCATGGCTGCTTCCCTCTCTCTACATTATAAGATAAGGCTGGGAAATCTTCATACTACCTGTCTGAACCTCAGCATAGGGACAGATCTTAACTTGGGGATGGTGGTGTTCATCACAACAAAGCTTTATAAGCCTCCATCAAGTCTGACTTCATTGTTCTGCCTTATGAGGGGGATGGAGAAACAACCAATTTACCTCAGCTTTGGAACCGAGGTGACTACAAACCTTGTAGTAATAACCTTGTTCAGTTTTCAATGTGTAACAGCTCCATTTTCTTGTCTTGTTAAATATCATCTTCATAGTGGATAGCTGATACTTTTGTACAAAACCTCTCTAACATTATGTGTAATAACACATGTTATGTTTAATAACAGGATGTTATTAAAAAGAGTAGGGTGAGACACCACTCAGGGGAAAAGGAATGCAGCTCTCAGGGGAAGGTCTGAGATGCCACCACAGCCTACTCCTCTGGAGGTTTAGGGTGGAACCTGGGGCCTGGACAAAGCTGTAGCACTGTGTTCGAAGGGAATGGCCCCTTTTGGAGGCAGCTAAGCTCAGGCTTGTGGACCTGCAGAACTCTGATTGTAGGTTTGATGAGGGGTGTTTTGTCTCTGAGTCTTAGGGACAGCACAGGGTTTGACAGGAAATATCCAGCACCTTCCACAACTTTTCTAGACCCTCCTCTGGAACAACTCTCAAAGACTTGTGATTGCAGAGGAAAACAGGCATAGCAGTACTGTAGCTCCCCTTTACTATTGTGTTTGTACAGCTGACAAACACTGGTTTTCAACAAAGGTACTGTAATCTGGGTACAAGATACTGCTGCCCTTTAATGATATGCTACCAGCTGAGCAAAGTGTTGCTGGACTGCTACAAGCAGGGTGAAATTCACCCAGGATTTCTTTCTAGTGTGGCATTATGACCTTGCCCTTTGCTTTCATCTGGCCTGTTGGTGTTAGTGTTCAGTGTTGCTGTGAAGGCCTCAAAGGCAGGGAAGCATGTTGTCCAGTGAAGCGGGCCCAGGAGGACATTGCTCTGAGAACAGATTGGGAATGACATGACTTTGACCTGAGCAGTTGTAAAACTAGTATTTGCTTCAGGGGGGAACAAGCTGGTCCTGAGAGGGACAGCAGGAATGTAATTGTGTCCTGTGGAGCTGTTATCCTGCTGCAGCTGCAGAGATTGCTATGCAACAAAAGAAATGTGTCAGAACAGCTGTCTTTATTATAGTTCATTCATTTGAAACCCACTGAAAACTCTACTGAAAGACAATGGGAGAGGTGGCAAGAAGAGAAGCAAACCAAATACTGTGATGAAGAAAGGAGTAGCTGACTCTCCAGCCCCTTACCCCTTGCACTGGTGTTTCTTTCCATAAGCACAGGTACTGCCACAGCAGGAGCTGCGGATGTGGCAGGTTCTGGTGTGCCTTTGCTTTGCAGTCACCTACAAGTTCTATTGGCATTTCCTTTGGGTGGCATCTTAATGAGCACAAGGGCAAATGTGCTTCAATGATTTCCTTGCTGGTGATTGTGTCCGTTAATGTATTGCTTCCTGGAGTTTGGAAGTTGATGAAATGTGAAATCTGCTGTAGCTGCATGATTGCTCTCAAAAGGCAGAGCTTTTGTGTCCTGGGTGGGTGGTAGGAATGGATCTTCTCCAGGGTATGAGGCAAGCTGCCTAAGATAAAACAACAGTTTGCCAGCTTCCCTTCCTCTAAATAGCAGCTTAAGCTTGTCTGCTCCTGGGGCTCCTAGAGTGTGGCAGGGCAGTCCCTAGGGCTTGGGAAGGAGGACTTGAGGGCCAAACCAGGGGCTGGCCCAGACAACCACGTGAGCACTGTAACAGGTCTGTGTCCTGCTTAATGAAAGTGAGATGATTGGCCTTTTAAGAAGACCCTGCCCTTCACCGCCTACTAAGAAATTGGGCTGTATAAGGACTGTGTATAAAGTCAATGTAAGCCCTCTACCTTTCAGGGTACCCACTAACCTTCTGTAACTGGGTTTTGGAAAGACTTGCTCTTTACTTTTACAAAGTTTCTATTGTACTTCCTGACATCTATCAGATGATGGACAGCCTGGCTGCCGTTGTGGTCCAAAGCAGCACTTCCTAAGCACTATTCTTGTCCTCTTGCTGTCAGCACCAACCTCCAAACGTCACCATGCAAGCATAGCTGCTATTTGGAGACTCCAGTGCTAATTTTATCACATCAGTCATGGCCACAGGCTCTGTGGTGTAGCAGAGATTCATTAAAGTTTCTTGACTGTAAATTGTAATCTTAACATGGTGGTTTTGTCATGATGTTCTTGTGTGCACGTGTTCATGAATTGACACAAAATCACATCCTACAGGTCAGTACAAACGTGAAGTGGTTTCCAGCTCCTCTGTTTATTGTGTGATCAAAACAACTAATGTGCTAGATTTTATTTGCAATTTGCTCCAATTCTACCCGTACTGTATGGTACTATGTCATCCATCACTTTGTAAATGTTTTAAAATATGAATAAATTGGGCCTTCTCCCAGAACTGGGACTGGCCAGGAGACAAACCCAAATCCAGGGAATATACAAAAGTTGATGAATATGATGTGAATCACATTTTAAGTGCTTCCTAGGGTCTGCTAGTCGCTAGTACGCTTCAACCTTCTAAAGCACTACAGCAGTGATTATTCCAGCATGTTATTGAGGGAGATCTGCTTAGAAAGCCATACACATTTTTGGCTCATCTTCCTCCTGCCTCCTCGGTTCTTATCCTTTACAGCTGTTTTGGAGTTTGGCCATGCAAAAAATGAAACTCAGGGCATTAGGAAAACAACCCTGTGTAACACAAACAGGACTATGCTTTAATATGTAGAGCACAGTGTTCCCTTACTGCTCATGCCACTCCCAGTGCATGTCCGTGACAGGGCTTTCTTCCCCCTGCCCCTGCATAAAGCCTCTCATGTCCTGAGGCTTCACTGCTTCCAGCTCTTCTTCACCTTCCTTTTTGTTTTGCTTGCCTAATAGTTGGTCAAATTCTGAGATGCCAAAGCTTAAAAGCCTGTGTGGGCTTAGAAGGGCTTAGTTTTTATACTTGTTTCTCTGGAAGACAAGGAGTAAACCAGGAGGGAAGAATGGCTTCTAGATGCCCCAGTCTCCCAGAGCAGGCTCTGCAGTGGTGGTACTTGCTGCTGGGCAGCAGGAGCTGTCACACAAAGCTGATCTGCTGGGCTTCAGGAATCATAGACTGATCGACAGTATCAAGATTTTAAGGGGTGTAAGGGAAATTGTGACAGTACATCAGGTACTGTCTACATGCTTCTTTTCAGGCAGCATCAGGTGTAGCTTGGAGGAGGTGAGTTGAGCTCATGACTGCACTCCTGCTCAGTACAGAAATGAGCTGTGAGTGCTTAGAGACATGGTATGGGGGGGGGGGGAGGGGTGGGTTAACAGATGGGTGGGAGAAAGGTTTTTTTCTAACATAAACAATTCTATGATTCTTACTTGGGGGCAGCTTCAGACATCAGAACATGGAGAGAAATCAATTTTTCTTTCCTTTCTCTTTCCTTCAGAAGGAAAGGGGAAAAGGCTGATGATGCTCCAAGTTAACAGCATAATTCACCAAATAATCCACATGCTTACAGTTTTTCCAAAAACTAGGTTTAACAGAGGGCTCATCACTGGCAATTTTTCAAATGTGGTTATATTATTTCAAATAGCAACAAAATAAGGAGTAAATTGGAGACTTTTCTGTGGCTTCATGGCAGCTTGCCTGCTGTCTGGAAATCCTATCACAACAGTAGCATTAGTCACTTCAACTTCCCTTCCTACTGTGAAAACTGTTATTGTACTTGGTTTCTCAAATAACATCTGGGTGTGTGGTTGCATGTATGGACTTCCTAACTTTTCCTAGAGGCAACCTCTCCATGATCTACCCTGTGTCATTCCTTTCTGGCCAGTCTGACTCCTTTTCTTCCTACACACAATTTTTTACCAGGCCAAGTCACTTTTGGCTCTGCATCAGCTTCAGTGAATCTGAGCAGTTCATTCAGTCTCTGTGGAATGCCACTTTCACCCTGTGAGATGCTGCAGCAGGTGCAACTTGTGCCAGAAGGAGAAAGGACTGAAACCACAGGACATTCCCTGCATCACTTCCCCAAATTTAAAACCACACCTCAGTCAGCTTTGTCCCAGTCAGATATGAGTGTCTGTGGGGACATCAGCAGTCTCCTCACTGGCACAGCTATGTACAGGTAAGGCCAGGGTGGTGAGCACCCTTGGGTACATGTGGGGTGCAGCTGGCAACCACAGATGTTTATATGGGACCTCTAAGCTTTCAGGAGGATAGTGTGACCGAGGGCTGTGTTCCCCAGCTTTACTTGGCACAGATACGACACACAGCTTAAGTAGGGTTTCCATGCCATCAACCTGCTTACCATTCCCCAAGGAGCTGTGCCTTTGCCCCTCTGCTTCACCTTCCCTGGCCAGGTAGGATGGCTGAATGAGCTGCAAAAAGCTCCTGACACCATGGCAAGGTGCTCTCCTGTCTGAAGGCCACCTTTGGCTGCCAGTGGTGGCTGGTCGCGGCAGGAAAAACACATTTCCCTGTGCTGACAGATGCCTCTCAGGGCAGAACAGCTCTATGTGCTACATAAGGAATGAATGAAGCCCAGATTGGTTGGTGCTTTTCAGATGGTCTGTGCAATTGCCCTCCACACTTTCTCTTACTGTCTGGATCCCACATAAGGTGTTAGTAGATTCTGTTCATAACATGCAGGAGAGCCCAGAGCCTGATCTTGCTATCCAGGGATGAGTTACCCACCAGCCATACACTGTATTTATATGTCTGTAACAAAACCCAACAGATCCTCAGAGATATACAACAACTGTTATTTCTTAGAAGACTTTGCAAATGTAAAGGAGAGGTGATCTAGTCTGTGGGAGGCTCCTTAATGCCATACCTTTGCAAAGTCTCAGCATCTTCAATGGTCTTCACCTCAGGTAGGAGCAAAACCAAACCACCATCAATGAAGCTAATCACAACTGGAAATACAGAATGAGGATCACAAAAGCAACACAATGGTCATGTCTGAGTTTGATTCCTACTCACTAGTTAATTCTTACTGAGACACAACTGTCCCGACAATTGAATAAGGACTTTTCAAAGTGCTAATAACTGTTGGCTTTTTATCTATGTCATTCTCATTTTTCAGTAATTAGATATTTTTGAGATGCATCTGAAGCCTGGAAAGCCATCCTGGACCACAGACCCAGAGGTGGTCTGGGTCTCTTGCTTTGTTGCACACGTGTGGAGGAAAAAGATTTTGGCTCTAGTTGTCCAGCTGGTATGGAACTGGGGTGACACTACCTAGCTGTGGTGGCTCATTAGGACATGCACAAAAGGTTATTACCAGCCTGCCTGGCCAATGTGACCAACTGATTAGTTTTAGAGTATGCTATAACCATATTCAGGGCAGATGTGGCATGTGGGCACACCAACCTAAGCAGACATTTGAGGCAACCTTTTTTTTAGGATTCTAGTCTTAACATTAAGGCTGATATGCTGCTTTGCCATCCTAAATTGTCATGGGATCTTTGACAGACTGGGCCCCTGATGTGCCAGCAAGAAGTGGGGTGTGCCTTTTTTGTAGGGAGACAAGAAGCCATTCTGCTTGGACCATATATTCCATAACCACATGCAGATGAGAGGTGCAGAAACCAAAGATGTTCTTCGGTTGGGAGGGGCTCAGCAAAAGCTGTCCAAAAACGGTGAGGTCCTCTCTGTGCATAAAGGGCTAAGGAGTGACTTTGGCACAACTTCCAAACACCCATCTGAAACAGACTTACCAAGTTGTACACACACATGTATACACATCCCTCTACATCTGTTATTTATATATATATATATATATAAACCCCCAAACAAACCAAGAAATAGCTCACTGAACTCATTCATCTAAGCTGTGGCCAATTGACCCCTCTTACAGCTCCTACCAAAGATGACCAGGGGTAGTTCATGACAGAGCTCTGCTAGTCTGTACACAAGGAATGGTGTTATAATCCCACCAAGGTCACACATGGATAAGCTGATGAGGACTCCTAGGTTCCTGCAAAGCAGGAACACGAGTGCACAGACACACAATATCACCAGTTCTGCCTGGGGGTGCTTCATGCAGCTCTGCACCCCAGTGCTCCAGAAGGACTTGCAGCAACAGGGAGCATGGCGTAAAAAGTAGGTCAGCATTCAGTGCATCTGCAGCTGATAGGAGGAGGGATGAGCCTTGAATCTCAGGGAGAAAAACACAGATAACACCCTGGGTCCTGGAAAGGGGCTTAGAAAGGCCTGGCCCCTATTGTGTTGAACATAATCAAAGGAGAGCACAGGCAGAACATTCTTCCCTGGAAAAAATACTGCAAAACGAAATGGGTGAGGAGAGACAAAGTAAGACATTAAGATTAGCCCTACATTGAAGGAGAGATGTAAATGCGCATTTGACATCTTCCAGTTCACTGGACTGCACTGGAAGAGAAGCCTGGAGGGTGTTTGGGAAGTTTTTTTACACATCCTCTCAGAAACCTGCTGCCTCAGTGCTGGACTCAGAAGCAGGGAAGGCGGGGGCTTTGGCCAGGGAAGTCAGTGGGTTTCTGCTGCACCACCTAGCAGCTCTCCTCCACCTTTGCAAGGTGTATTTTATACATTCAAACTCCTTTGCAAGGGCAGTGCATGAGTCACAGACTGCCTCCACAGCCTTAATTTGTCCTCTGCAATCTCTTCCAGAGGAACACCAAGTGCTTTTACCAACTAACAGCAGATGGTGCACTTACCTGAGGAATGTTGGATACAGCTCAGGATTTACCATGCCAATGACTTCGTAGGACATGGTAATTTCCATCCTGCCCAAGCAAGCTGCAGTCATTTTAAGCCAATATAGAGCTGGAAAGACATTGTGCACATTCAGTAATACAATCTAATGTGCTTTTTTTCTGCTCTTGATATAAAACAACATTCATGATGTAATTTAAGGAAACAGTAAATTTGCTGTCATGAGAATTCAAGAGTACAGCACATGATGGTGTTCCACTTCATTCAGTAAATAATTTGTAATTCATTTGCCTTATTATTCAAGCAAATAACTGAGACTTGAGACTTTACTAGGTTGCTGTCAGGAGGATAAATCAGTGATACAAAGTAGTCTGGGTTATCCAGTGCATTAACCAAAAACTTATGCAAGACACCATTTCATGCTTGAAATAAAACTAAACAGAGGGCAGCTTCATTGTTTGGTAGTTGAAATCTGCTTATCAGCAAGACACTCCATACTTTTGCACAGATGCTTCTGATGGCTTTCAGGCTGGGACAAGTTTGTGTTGCCCCTGTCTCTCAGTGTGCGCTCTACAATTGCTTTCACACCTGGCACACAGATGACTGCTGCAAATAAATTAATATCCCAGCCCTGTGAGCAGAGTCAGACCAGGACACCTCTGTGTGCCATGTGGGTTTTTAGATCCTAAACTGACCTTGGATCATGGCTGCAGCTGTTTCAGCTCTTAATGCACATGAAGCACTGAGTTTCTCCCTCATTTAGCCAGTTGAGGGGTGCATCAAGTTCAGGGAGTATTTTACTGATCCATAGCTACTGATAAGCCCTGCTGACAGAGCCTCTCCAGAGCTGAGGCACCAGCTACTGCTTCATGTAGCTATTAGCAATTGTAGCTGTGGGACTCCAGGGCTGGGTTAAAACATTACTTTCCTGGAGGGTTGGGCTTTGGGCTATGGGCTTTGAAGGTGGGTCAGCTCGGCAGTGCCCACACAGTCAAGGAAGGAAGGCCAAGGTCTCTGTTGTTGAGTGCTGTCACCAAGCCTGGTGAGGTGTTCAACCATGGGCTGAGCCAGCATCTTCACCGGCCGTGCTTGTCCCTGGTACAAGGTGCTTACCCAGGCACTGTGGGTCCCCATGCCCTGGCACAGGCAGCAGCTGTGGTGCCATGGGAGCCCCACCCCTGCACTCCACCAGCAAGGCCCAGTGATCCCTTACATAGCCTCTGCACTCCCCATTCGCTTGTTAACATGAGTTTCCCATTGTCTGGACTCTGGGCTTTTTGCCTATGACATTTTTCTGTAACGTTTTGTGGTTTTGTCCTTGTTCCCCTGTGAACTAATAGTTCTTTGGTAACGTTGTCTGTGGTTTCAGTCTAATTGTATTCCATAAGAAAAAAGAAATATGTTGCATTCACTGGCCCTTAAGGGACACATTGTTCTGATATGATGGCCTTGGAGAGAGTGCTTAGCTAAACAAAAACCAAGCTCATGTCACTGTTGTTGCTCAGCATCCTGCATTTGTGGCAGCAGTACTGCTGATGTGTAGATGCAGAAAGCACTTACTGTACCCAGATGGTGTTTACGTTTGTGCATGTGCCCATACATTTTTGCTTTTCAGAAACAGAAGCCATGGGGATTTTTGGATGGAAAACCTGAATTGTGTATTCAAACCCAACTTTTAGGCCACGACTGTGGACTTAACATGTCTTGTGATCTAGTACTTGTGGACTTGACGTGTGATTTGATGCCACTTATCCAGCCTCTCCTTAGCTGGTGTAAATGATGCTGATGGGATGTACATTAGCTTTTATGGTATTTGTCTTCATTGGACCACAGTACTGACATGGGCCAGGTAATCAAGGACTGGATTTTATTTTCCAGGGCAATAACCAAGAGACAGGTGGAGAATTCATTGACGGGGAGGTTTGCATGACTCACTGTCTGGGACAACCGTTGTAAGGAGGCAAGCACCACCTGCCAGCACATTTACTGCAGCCCAGAGATAGCGATGGCCAATGCGATCCAGTGTTAACATGAGGATGAAGGCAGCTGGGAACTCAATGAGGGCAGAATAGAGGAAATCCAGATACATGTTCCCAGCAACTATTCCAATGTACATGATGAGACCCTGGTAGAGGACCAAGCTCATGAACTTGGGCAGGGAACAGCATATAAATGAAGCCAAACTCTTTGGGAAAGATTTTGTGCAAAGAAGTGATATCTGAAGCTGGCTGCCTGTAAAGACAGGATTAAATCAATGACAATTCAGGGCGTGGAATTGTGCACCTCCCTTTAGGCTGAAAAAGCCTTCCCTTACCAACTGCACATCAAAACAAATGTGTGTTTTCTGATCTGAGGTGTCCTGACCAGGTCTAGAAATGAAGGTTTCAGCTTTTCTGCATCTTCATCTTCAGAGTTGAGATTCTGGGACCACAAGCGACAGAGGGACAAGAGATTACAGTGGTCAGGGGACAGAGTGGTGAATACTGCAATGAATTTTCCTCTGGATTAATGGGAGGATGAGGGTTTTTGTTTGTCATTTAAGTAACTAAGGGCCAAATAACTTCTCTAGAGTGTTCTGGGGAAAGGAAACATGAAAATTTACATAGACAGTCTCCTTATCTGTGCAACAATGTGTATGAGGCTGTTTCATGGCATGAAGCAACATTTAAAAAAATAATGAATAAGGATGTTCTGGAATTTTCAGTAATAAAATTTAGCAAGTTTACTGTTAATTAATACCACCTAAAGGAAGACTTTTTTTCGTGTGTCTACTGTTGATTAACACTACTTAAAGAAAGAAATTTTCTTGTCTGTTGGCTAGATTTGCAAACTTCTTATTGCAAATATGCTCTGCAACGGTCTTAGAGGTTGTCAAAGAGAAGAAAACTCACGTGCCTTTCCTTTAGGAAACTGCAGTGCTTTTGGTCAGCAAGCTGCTCCCTAGTCTAAACAATCCTAGCAGTCTAAACAATCAAAACAACCCTAAACTCATAACATTATTTGCCCTGAAGTTTGCAAATACGCAGCAAATGCAGTCCACTGACCTGGAAGGAGAGAGGTAATTGCTTCTTATTTCCCTTGGCAATGTGCTTAATAACTTCCATAGCTTTGTCATTTTTGCTTTTGAGCTATGAGCCACCTGAGGGCTCAGGCAGACACCTGAAACATGTATAATCTTAACAGCTACAGGGAAGGAAAATGCACATTAGTGATGCATAAAAAATGAAATTGGAACACAGAATTTCTCAAGTTCGGATCCTATGGTGTATTGAATACCCAAGGATGGTATTGAACTCAGTGGTAGCTGTCTGTCAGTGATTGTGCTCTGATTTGTGCTCCACTTTAATGATGATGTACCCTGATGAATTTATTCTTTTAAGGCTAAATCCACTTTATTACAGTTTAGAAACATTAGTTCTGTTGACATGTTTTAGAAATGGCTGGTAGTCTGTGGACATAGAAAAGAACAACTGTAAGCCTGATCCTTCAGCTTCTCCGTGTTAAAAATAAACATTCAAAAAAACCAAACCAAAAACCAACCAACCAAACCAACCAAACAAAAAACCCCTCCCAAATCTGTTCCCTGATCTGCTTATGGAATTTTCTAAGGAGCATTTACACTCAATTGTTTTGCAAATAGTTAATGGAAGTCTGTTGATTGCATTAAAAAGAAAAAAAAAAAAAGGCAATTTTAATCAATGCTTAGAAAAACTCACATTTCAGAATAGCTCAAGTACCATTCAAGAAATAATGACATTAGATTGTGATGGGTGGTAAGGGCTCCACACACAGAAATGTTACAACGTATTGCAGGTAGTTCCCCTTGGTCTTAGGTGATTCAGACTAAACTCCTGTCCAGGGCAAACAGAACAGAAAAATTCCAGATCTGATTTGATGCCATCTTAGAAATCCTCTGTGGAGCACTATGGCCAATCCCTACAAAGAAGACTCAACTCACAGTCACTGTCCCCTGTGTTTGGCTCAGTGCTGCTGGGAGCTGTCAGAACAGGCACTTACCAATAGTAGAGCAGGAAGAAGAAATTGGGCAGTATAACTGTGAGCTGGAGCCACCTCCACTGTGGAAGCACATAAGCCAGGGCAGTGAGAACAAGGAGTCCCACACTGAAGGCAAGCTGGTAAGGGATGCCCACTGCCCTCCAGTAGTTTGAGCCAACAAATTTTGTAATGGCAAAGACAAGTAGTATGAGCAAAAATAAATTGGAGAACCAGGGGAATGTAACTCCTACAGCTAAAACCACATGGAGACCCTGTGCGTAGCCATGCCCTTGTGGTGTGCTGTATGGGTGGGAAAGCAGAGCAGGTCTGGGTCCATGGTGTAAATTGCAGGACAAGTCCTGACCCTTCCTTCTCTGATGGTCAGCTGGGGACTTTGTCCCTTCCTTCAAGGGTGTCAGGCTGTCAACCATTAACAAGAGGCAAACAGCTTTCTTCTTACCATGCCTTCTAGCTAAAAACTAAATGGGAAAATAAAATAGACAGCTGGCATTTGCTTGCCTCCATCTCCTAATTATTCCATTTATGTCTATGAGCTGGTGCAAGCTTGTGTCATAAACACCTGCATTTAAGCAAAGTGCAGTTTGCTCGTTACACACGCTTCCTTCAGAGTTGGACAGCACAACTGGGGGTCAGCCCTGCTGCTAAACAGGGAGTTCCTGCCCAGAAAGTGTAATTGTGAGCTTCTGTAACTGAGGATGTAGTCTGTTAGCCAGCCCCACTTGCTGACCAGTCCCTGTATCAGGCAGAAGATCACTGTCCAGGTGCAGCTTGGTGCAAAGGCCATGAGAACCCCTGAGACAGCATTTTTGAGGATTGTGACCATCAGGCAGAGTTTGTGGCAAAACCTGCAGAGGGAAAGAAGGAAGAGGCTGTGTCTGGCAGGGTAGGGTGGCAAACCAAAGGGTTTGAAGAGGCTGGAAATGGTCTCTGTCCCCTCTTCTCTATTCATTTTGAGTAGGAGTCTGTACCTGCTCTTCCCTTCACAACATTTTTCATCTCAGTGGAAGCTCAGGTGACTCCTCTGTCCTGTGTTTTCAGGTCGTTGCTCACCTCTGCTTAATGGTTTAGCTAATGAGTTCAAGAAATGTTCTGATATGGCTATTCAGCCCATCTTTCAAAGCTGCAAAAGCTTTTTAATGCAGATTTTATTTGATAACTGTGATCTTTACATATTTTCTCATCAACCTTGGCTGACTGTTGAGCTCTTCTTGAGGAGGTTTTTTTTTTTATATCCCTGTTGTCATTCCCTGTATCACTGTGATTCACTGATAGTCAGAAATAAATTGTTTCCAAAAGAAACAAGCTTTCTCTAACAATGGAAAGGCATTAGTTTTCTAGCTGACAGATATATATATTCAGTTGGAAGAATGATTTATAAAAAACATTATATTAGTCACTAACAAAAATAGTGTGATAATAAATGCCAGCCAAAATAAATGTTGTCTTTTCTCCACAATAACATCAGCAGATCCCAGTGCTCAAACTTTCCTCCTGTCATGAACCTGACATACAGACATTTTTGACTTGCCTTGAAGTGCAGCCCAAGTGAGCCTCATTAGCCCATAGGAGAAGCCCTCTCCTGCAGAGTTCCTTTTCCAGTGCCCCAGCTGTGAATGGCAAAGGTGTAATGTTGCATGTTACACTGACCTCAGGAGCTCTTTAGGGACACAGGGGTGCCACTTCCAAGACACCTATGGTTCTTGAATGTCAAAGTGTCCTCAGAAATCAATCAAGTAAAGGGGTAGGTCTAATCCCTCAGAGAGGAGCATATTTGGAAAGAGCTTATGAAACCTCCCCTGAAGAATCTGAAACATTTTCAGGAGTTGTCTGGAGTACAGTGGGTTGCAGCAGTCTCATGCACTGGGAACCTAGTGCTCCAGCTTCACTCAGTCTGTCTGATGAGAAGTGGATGGTTACCTCAAATCCAGGAAACACAGAATTCATGGGTCTTTCCTCCAATTTCCTCTACTGAATTTGAGGCTTCTGGGTTTTTTTTTGCCCTAAGCAAAACAGTCTCTGGGTATGGGATTTTGGGTTGCTCTTGGGTTCTAGGAGTGAAGGGACTGTGGTGAACTGGGACAGAATAGCAGTGAGCAAAGGAGTAGAAAACCCCTCAATGCTATGACACGCATGTGCTTTATTTTAACAGCGATGATATCCTACTCCCACATGCCTTTTTATACTTTTGCTTGATAATAAGCCTTGGCAAAAAGATCCTTTGGTATTTTGACAGAGAGAGGGAGAATTTCAGATATAAATGGCCATGGCTTTGGGACCTCCAGTTTCTATTGGCTGGCACAGCCATGCGCTGCCAAGAAATGCCTTTGCCAGTGAACACTATTGCTTAATCCACCTCTGTGTTGAAAAGGTGATCTAACAAGTGGTGCCTCTGATGGTCACAGGATCTGCTCACCACTGTTTCATATCCTGTCATGCCTGAATGAATGGCTGCTTCATATCTCCTCCTTTGCTCCCATAAGCTGTGCATCATTACCTGACTGTCAGTTCTGGGAAAAGGGGTGGAATATTTTCAAATTCACTTTGGACAGAATTGGACAGAATTGGACAGAAAACAAGGATTTGGATTTAAGGGAAAGAGGAGGGAGGGATGATATATGTTTCTTATGAAAAAAAAAGAAACACAGATCTTTCAAAATGCATATGAAACAAGCAAAAATTAGCATAAGCTTTTCAACAATTGTCCTTCAAATCAGACAGGGGACTCCAGCCCAGGACTGAAGCCTGGATGTGTGATCTTTGTGGTGCTGCTGTAGCCGTTTGATGTCTTTTACATGAGAGAGCTTTTTGCCAAAGATGTAACCACACACAAGATGTGGCCAGAAAGAGTTAGTTTGATAAATGACTATCTTCTGATGAAAAATCTGTTTAAATAGAAAGCTTAAAAAAACTGTCATCTGGTTCACTGGCAGTAAGATAATGACTTACTGAGGACTAGAAAGCAGTCTGTCCAATCCATGCATAGGATTTTTCATTCTCATTCTGAGAATGAAAAAAAAAAGAACATTTCTACAAGACAGGCTGACTCTACAGAATGATTGTTCACCCCATGTTACCTTCACCTCTTGAACTTCCAGTCTCAGTCTCTCTTGCCTTTTTAAGGAAAAATTTAGTAAACGTGCACAGGAAGGTCAGCTACAAAGCATTAACTTTGTTCAATACCCACTGTACAGATATATGTAGTAATGACATTTGTGATGGAAAAGAGGAGATGAGGGATAATAAGGCCTAGATCCAGCTACATGCAGAGCCAACTGAGAAAAAGGGTGACCAAAGAAAATTTAAGAAGGAACAACTTTGTCTATTTTTGTATCTGAGAAAAACCTCTCTTATTTTGAAACTGATTTATCACCACCTGGATACTGCTAAAATTAACATGAAACAAATTCATCACAAAAATGAGGGAAAAGTTCTTGCTACATGAGTTGAAATTTCATCTCTAACTCTGAGCTCACATTGCAGTTTGCCACTGTGAAATAAAACAAAATCTCTTAATTTGTAAATATGCGAATTCCCCATGGAGCCACTGAGTGTGTGTGAAGGTGGAACAACATCATGACATTTCTGTGGATTCCCTAGTTACAATAACAGAATCACAGAATCACAGAATTTCTGAGGCTGGAATAGACCTCCAAGATCAAGTCCAGCCTATGACCCAACACTATGACATCAGCTAGACCATGTCACTAAGTGCCACGTCCAATCTTTCCTTAAACACCTCCATGGATGGCAACTCCACCACCTCCTTGGGCAGTCCATTCCAGTGTTCTATCACCCTTTCCATGAGGAAGTGCTTCCTAACATCCAACCTAAACCTCCCCTGTCACAGCTTCAGGCCATGCCCTCTCATCCTGTCACCAGCTGCCTGGGAGAAGAGCCTGTCCCCCACTTGACTGCAACTTCCCTTCGGGTAGTTGTAGAGAGTGATAAGGTCCCCCCCATAATCTTTTCTTCTCCAAGCTGAACAACCCCATCTCCCTCAGCCTCTCCTCATGATACTTTCCCTCCAGTCCCTTCACCAGCCTTGCCACTCTCCTCTGGACCCGCTCCAGCACCTCAATATCCTTCTGGAAGTGAGGGGCCCAGAACTGCACACAGTACTCGAGGTGAGGCCTCACCAGTGCCGAGTACAGGGGCAGAATTACATCCCTAGTCCTGCTGGCCACACTATTCCTGATATAAGCCAAGAAGCCATTCATCTTCCGTGCCACCTGGGCACACTGCTGACTCATGTTCAGCCAGTTATCAACCAGTAATCCCAGGTCCCTCTCTGCCAGGCTGCTCTCCAGCCACTCATCCCCTAGTCTGTAGCATTGCATGGGGTTATTGTGGCCAAAGTGTAGGACCCTGCACTAACCTTTGAAAGGAGGGCTTCCTAGACCCCTTTGTAAGTTACAGTTCTTTTGAATCAAGTTTTAATTGCATTAATTTCTTCTTTGAATCGTGAATGTTGTTCAGTGACATGCAGAAAACAGGTAACCAGAGGAAACAGTTCATCTCACACCTGTCTTCATACTACCTACCTGTCTGCTGTGTAGCCAGTGCTCACAGAGCCAGTGAAAAACCCAGCATTCACACATGACTGGAAGAGATCCAACTTTCAGGAGTCCTCGCACACCAGGTTAAACTGCAAGGGCAACCACAGTTAGAAGCATATGAACATTCAACACAAACCATGACTGGGAGGAAGGAAAACAATGACATGCAACTAGAAAACAGGCTCCAGAAAAGAAACCCTCTGATGTCTTAAACTAACATCTGCAATACATCTTGTCTAGATTTTTGCAGACCTTGTCGAAGAGTTACACCCTGGAAAATGATTGCACAATGGCACATAAGGAGAGTGAGAAAAGGAGAGAAACTTTCAACAAACAAATTAAAAAGTTATGAAAAACCTCACTCTCTCCTTCCCACCCATCTGCTTGAAATTTGGAGGATACTTGGAGCATCATTTCCTTCCCAGATGCCAAGGCCTATCCCTAACCATGTATTATCTCTCTGCATAGAAGCATTGCCAGGCATGAGAGATGATGGTGCTGCCATGAGCCTTGTGGGAGGGGAGCCAAAAGATGGCTGTGTCGTTCTCACTCATCATTAGCAGTGGCAAAATGCCCAGGATTTGGTTGCCTTTTCTCTGCAGTGAACTGGTACTGTTCAACTTGCTTTTGGTCTACAATTAACAAGTAAGCAACAAACAGCAGCAAGGGGAGGAGGGAAAACTGGTGTTAACTTCTATACAGCTGTAAATGTTTATTCAGGTCTAACTAGATTTCAGCCCAGAAAGAAACAGAGATGTCTTTAGTTGCTCACTTGATCTCTTTCTAACCTGAACAAGTTTGCTGGAACTGCACCAAATGGCCCAGATTGGTTTCACTGTCTCAGCTGAGGTGGAGGGTGGATGGGAGAGCTCTTCTCTGCCCCAACCCATCTGTCCCTAGGGAAAGTGAGTTGTAATTGCTTTGTAATGTTTATGAGAGCAAAACAAGGGAATAAGAATACTCTGTCTGAGGAAACTGTGAAGCATCCAGGTTTTTTTATGAGCAGGTTACAGAAGCATCTGCTAGGCATGGTTTAGGTATAGTTAATCCAAATTTGAGACTGAAGGAGAAGTAGAAGAGATATATCTTGAGGTCCTTCCTATGCTTTATGTCTCTACATGGCTTTTAGACCAGTAGTACTGATTTGAACAGTTTTTTACTTTCTAAACTATCTGATGAGATAGTATAAATTGGAAGAATAGAATGCTGCTGTTGCAAACTTGTTATATGAAAAAAATTAGCCCCATATGCTTCTTGTTCATTGCATATGAATATCTGTTGTGGTTTGTCACCCAAATGTGCAGTTCCTCAGTTTGGGTTACAGGGTGCTACTGTCAACTTTGTGACTGAAATACTGAATTACAAGAATAGGCATTTTCTGATTGATGTTAAACTTGAAGTATTATCCTCCTAGGAAAAGCAATCGGTTCCATTTTTAATCCATATAAATCTTTCCTCTAAGTCCATAGAAAGTCCTGATATTCACTACTTATTACCAGTCAGGTTCAGGATGTACATAAAAGGCAAACTTTCTGAATCCAGCATCCTCTAGCTTCAAGGTGTGCAGGCAAGAGTGATCTTGATGAACAAACTGTGTCTTACCTTGGTCACAAGAGAGGTCCTCGGGGAGTTGTAGACCCAGCCATCCCAGCAAGGACTGAGGGGGACAGTGCTTTGGTTGCCCCTGAGGCTGCCAAGGGGGTTGGTGCAGCTGATGTCCGTTGCATTCCAGTCCACCCTGTACCTCCTGAAGCAGCTGCTGAAACTGGCCCTGTGGCCAGTTCACTCAGGAACTGTATGATTCAGCTGCTCCTCCAGGCTCCAGCCACATCGCTGGCTCAGCTCAGCCATTCTGGGACTGAAGCAGTGATGCTCTGGGATGAACCCGAAGAAGATGACTTCTTGTGCTCCAGATAGAAAGCAGACATGTTGCCACAGTAAAAGTTGGTATTTCTGAGTCAGAGGTGCCCAGACTGAATTGCAGGTGTTCACAAGTGGCTGCTCCTCACCTGAGGAGCTGAGAGTGGACCTGAGACCTGTCACCAGCCCTCATGCCTTCTGCCCTGCATCCTGGGGAGCCTCCTGTAAACCACATCCCCAGCTCACAAATATTTTACAACTATTTCCCATGAATTTATTAGACAATACTAATGTGTAAATGTGTCCTTAAACCATAGAGACACCCTCAGCCTCTTTTACTGAGGGGGGTGATTTATGTTATCTTTCCACAGCAATGGTTGCATAAGGTCCTTTTACATTGTCGCCTGTTTGCCTGCCCTGTAAACAATTATCTTGTGTCAAATAACGTAAGCAATGATGGAGGACTGGAAGAAGTTCAGTGCACCTGAACATTGAAAGTGTGAATTTGGACAAAAAATACCTATGGGAAAAGATTTCTGCTGGCGAATTTTCTGCAGACAGGTTTTGTTACACCTCTTTCTAAGCCAGACTGTATAGCAGCCTTCCAGTACCTAAAGAGGGCCTACAAGAAAGCTGGAGAGAGACATTTTATAAGGGTACATAGTAATAGGACAAGGGAGAATGCCTTTAAACTGAAAGAAATTAATTTTCAATTAAATGTATGGAAGAAGTTCTTCACTGTGATGGTGATGAGACATGAACAGTTTGCCCAAAGAGGTGGTGGAGGCCCCATCCCTGGAGGCATTAAAGATCAGGCTTGATGAGACTCTAAGCAACCTGATTTAGTTAAGGATGTCCCTGCTTACTGCAGGGGGGTTGGACTAGATGACCTTTAAAGGTCCCTTTCAACCCAAGGCATTCTATCAAGTGTTCAAGGCCAGGTTGAATGGGGTTCTGAGCAACCTGGTCTAGTAGAAGATGTCCCTGCTTATGGCAGGTGGGTTGGAACTAGATGATCTTCCAGGTCCCTTCCAACCCAACCCATTCTATGATTCTATGACTGATTCTATTACTTTGTAACTTATTTAATGCTTCTGAAAGAAATCCATGGGCAGCATGTTACTGAGTTAATTGACCCCTGAGAAGCACTCAGTGACTTCTCTGAGTTTTATGAAGCACAAAACTAAACAATGAAGGAGGAACCTTGGAGGAAAAAAGAGGTCATAAGTAATGTGGTATTTTAAAGGGTTCTTAATAACAAGCCCTGTTGAGTTACAATGACTGGCATACCTAGGAACTACCATGAATCACAAATGAGACTGCTACTTTGCAATGAACATCTTTTGAAGTTAAAAGAAGACCTGATCTTTGACCATTTACAACTAAACCGTTTACCTATCTCTGTCCTTGTCTGTTTTACAGCAGAAGCAGGGAATGGGCTATTCCCCTGTTAATGCTCAAGAAGATTACAGCACTAGCAGCTTGTAAACCTTGCACCCACCTGCACACAGACTACTCAGCAGTGCACATATTTGATGCATTTGTTAACAGTAAAACCTGGGCCAGCCAAAACCTAATTAAAAGCAACAAATAGTGCATAAAGCATCCTGGAAATCTGATTTCCTGCCTCATGTAGTTCCACACTAAGGAGAGTAAGAAGGAGGACTGATGCAAGTATTGTGTTTGCATGCTGATTATGCTGGCAGAAGGTTGTTTCTCTACTTTTGAGGCAGATTGATGTTCTTTCTCTTGGAAAACCTTCAGTGTCACTTGACTATTCTTTTGTACTGACAGTAAGCAAAGTATCACAGGTATCATAGGGTATTACAGGGTGTCAGGGGTGGAAGGGACCTTGGAGATCCTCAAGTCCAACCCCCCTGCCAGAGCAGGACCATATAATCTAGCACAGGTCACAAAGGAACACATCCAGGCGGGGTTTGAAAATCTCCAGAGGAGACTCCACAGCCTCTCTGGGGAGCCTGTTCCAGTGCTCTGTCACCCTTACAGTAAAGAAGTTCCTCCTCATGT
>JANHGN010003622.1:0-37543 GCA_024605025.1 Megaceryle maxima | reverse complement strand
GAAAAAGGGAAAAAAAAGGAAAAAAAAAGATGGTATTTTTGCTTACACAGAAGAAGACAACCTGTAACATAAGATGAATCAAACATTAAAATTTTACACTTGCTGTAAAAGGGTTTATTAAAAAAAGGTATTTGTCCAATTTCAATAAAGCTAAATGTGGTACTAACATTTCTTCACTCATCTTCATTTGCAGTAGCAGGGCTGTTCATGTCAAGGCCCATCTCTTCCACTACTCTCTCAGCAAAGAGTGAAAAGCAACATTCTGCTGATCTAGCTTAGCATGCCAAGTTGTGCTATCTATCCCACAGCAAAGGGGTTGTTGCAGCCCCTGGGAGTATGTCAAGGACTGTGTCAGAAATGTGACTAGGATATGAAAATATCTGGATGAGGGAATAGAGTGCACTGTCAGCAAGTTTGCTGGTGACAAAACTGGGAGGAGTGGCTGACACACTGGAAGGCTGTTCTGCCATCCAGAGAAACCTGGACAGGCTGGAGAGTTGGGTGGGGAGAAATTTAATTACATATAGCAAGGGCAAGTGTAGAGTCTTGCGCCTGAAAAAGAACAACTCCAGGTACCAGTATAGGTTGGGCAATGACCTGTTGGAAAGCAGTGTAGGGGAAAGGGACCTGGGAGCCCCGATGGACAGCAGGATGACCATGAGCCAGCAATGTGCCCTTGTAGCCAAGAAGGCCAATGGCATCCTGGGATGGATTAGAAGGGATGTGGCTATTATGTTGAAATAGGTTCTCCTCCACCTACACTCTGCCCTTGTGAGGCTTCATCTGGAATACTGTGTCCATTTCTGGGCCCCACAGTTCAAGAAGGACAGGGAACTGCTTGAAAGAGTCCATCACAGAGCCACGAAGATGATTAAGGGAGTGGAGCATCTCCCTTATGAAGAAAGGCTGAGGGAGCTGAGTCTCTTTAGTTTGGAGAACAGGAGACTGAATAATGACCTCATTAATGTTTATAAATATGTAAAGGGCGAGTGTCAAGAGGATGGAGCCAGGCTCTTCTCAGTGATGTCCAATGATAAGACAAGGGGCAATGAGTGCAAGCTGGAATGTAGGAGGTTCCATATAAACATAAGGAGAAACTTTTTCACAGTGAGGATAACAGAGCACTGAAACAGGCTGCCCAGGGAGGTTGTGGAGTCTTCTTCTCCAGAGACATTTATAACCCACCTGGATGCATTTTTGTGTGACCTGATCTAGGTGATCCTGCTCTGTCAGGGAGGTTGGACTAGGTGATTTTTTGAGGTCCCTGACAATCCTTAACATTCTGTGATTCTGTGATGATAGAGCATTTGCAGAACATTTGTATGTGAGGAGCCAGGTGTAGAGGAAGAGGCACAGCGTTCCCTGCTCACAGCATCTGTGCACAGGAAGAAACACACCTCATCTTCACACATGTTGTGCCTGGCTTGGGGGTCTCCTAAACTTTCACTTGACTTTCTTACATATTCATTGCTTGGGTGAGCTCAAGGACATGCTGAGATGGCCTATGTCAGGTGCCTCATGTAGATATTGTAACAAACAATAGTTTAAAAGCAAATTAAATTGCATCCAGTTCACTGCCCTCCCCTTGAGAGGCCAAAATACACACCCTGTAGCTCCCAAGCAAAGATATTTTTCCTCCTTCTCCTAGTGAGATGTGATACAGAAACAGAGCAGCATTTCTCACACTGCTCTGACTCCTGGACCGGTTTCTGCTGAGAGGTTGTAGATACAGTACCGTTGCCTGGTTGAGTCTGTACTTGTGCATGTGTCCCTGTATCTGTGTGTCTGTCTGTGTCCCCCCTCCTCACTACTCGGCTGTCTGTAACTATCAGGCTTTGTTCCTCTCCCAGGACTAGGGAGGAATATTGAGATCTTGACAAGCCTGATTCCAAAACAGTTATGTAAATTAATGATAAAAAGCCAGTTGCACATTTTATCTCCCCCTACCCACCTCAGCTCTGTGGACTCTTCTGTCAATTTCACCGACGGTGGAATTAGCAACAGTCATCTTTATTTCCTTGAGATCATGGATCCAGACATGACTGACACCCCCAGAAGGAGGAACCAGTGAGAACTCAAAACACCTCCAAAATATTTTGCTTTACAAAATAAGTTTTTGATGCAAATTCAGATATAGTATTTGTAACTTTTTATAGAATGAGATTTGCTTTCATTCCTTTTTAAAGTGGAACAGTAGTTGATTAGTGGATAATGTCATAGAGGAAAGACCCAGAGCAATTCCAGTCCAGTGAGCTCTGGTAGGGTGAGGATAACCAGCTGTAAGTTGTGTTTTTATGGGAATTTAGGAGCTTTCTTTGGTACATAAACATTTGGAGATCACTTCTACCAGTACCTCATTCCAGAAACTTTGCTTTAAATGAAGCTGTAGTGTCAGCATTAATGTTAATCCTCGGTGCTCAAATGTGTTGCTAATGTCAATGTCTATTGCTCATAGCTCCTCCTTATGACCACAGATCACTGCAATAGAAATGAAAAACTATTCTCACCTGACAGATATTTGTATTCCCTTTTTGAGATGAAGTTCATGGGCCTCCAGTATCCACATCATAAATTAAACCTTCACATTTTACAGTGCTTGGCCATTAGCATTGCATAAATATTTTGCAACAATATTGTAGATTTGAGGTATGCTTGCAGTATCCATGGGAAAGTTACTTTGCTGTTGCCTTGTATATAAACTTAGGTTCAGTCATGGGAGTAATCTGCACAAAATCCTTGCAGGTCTCTCAGTTTTTGAAGACTGACACTCTGTGAAGACTGACAAAATTTATAGCTACACAGCAATTAGGTATGCAACTTGAAATTATCTGACTAAATTTTTGGACATAAATGATGCATGCTAATGGACAAGGCCCACCAAGCATGGTTGATAAGAATGACCACAGAATACAGAAAAGTAATCATCACACTAGTCAGTGCCCTGTGAATCCTCCCACACAGAGAGAGTTTGCTAGCATACAGGTATCAAAGAACCTTTCCTCAAAGAACATGGCTAGCAGCAGAAAGATGTATATTGGCTGAGAAAGTGACTGCAGACAAAATGTCAAATAACAAGGGTAGCAGGACTTACAGAAACAACTTTCCTAAACAACTGCTCAGTAGGGTTATCAGAGAAACAAGACTCAAAAACTGGTCATCTTGCATTCAGAGAAGCAGCAGAATTAAATAGTGAAGCAGTTTCATTTCAAGACACTATTGCAAGAGGAAAAAGAATGGCTTAGGAGATAAGTCCTGGACAAACAGCCTTCATGAAGGAGGAGACACAGTGAGATAGAAGGAAAGACATCCAGGATTAATTCTGAAAAGCTTCCAGATGTATTGGGAAACCTGAAGGTTACAATTCTAGCTGGCAAGAAAAAATGAAGCCCTAGGGCAATTAAACTGCATGCATTTAGCTATAAAACAATTATAATGACTTCTTATTTATCAGGAAAGCTTAAAAAGCTTTAAGTATGTCTTTGAAGTATGTAACATCAGGTCAGGTTATTGGCATCCTGTTATTACAGGCTGAGCCTGAGTGGTTCAGTATTCAAGGAGAACAGTTTAGCAATCCCTCACCAGATAGATGCTGTCCTGTGCTGTGATAAAGCCTAACCAATAAAACAGATACTTAAGAAAAACCTTGCTGCAATAGGAGGAAGGTGGGAAAAAAAGTGCAATATGAGATGAGAGATCTCTTTTTTGTTCCTCTTTCCTGTTCCTTTCCCCCCCGCCCCCATATTTTTTCACATGGAAGAACCATCACTTGTAATGCACTGAATCATAGGTGGTAGGTGGTGTGCCAGTAGATGTTTTTGGAGTCTGGTAAGATACTGGTAATTCATAACTGCTAGGGGACAAATCCAGGATACATAGAATCATAGATTCATAGAATGATAGGGGTTGGAAGTCCAACACCCCTGCAGCACAGGAGCACCTAGGGCAGGCCACACAGGAACAGATCCAGGCGGGTCTTGAAAGTCGCTAGAGAAGGAGACTCCACAATCTCCCTGGGCAGCCTGTTCCAGTGCTCTGTCACTCACAGTGACAAAATTTTTCCCCATGTTGAAGTGGAACTTCTTGTGTTCCAGTTTGTGACCATTGCCCCTCATTCTACCGCAGGGCACAACTGAAAAGAGGCTGGCCTCTTGCACTTGATACCCATGATTCAGATATTTGTAAACATTAATAAGATCCCCTCTCAGTCTTCTCTTCTCCAAGCTAAATAGCCCAGGGCTCTCAGCCTTTTCTCATAAGAGGGATGTTCCAGTCCCTTAATCATCTTTGTAGCTCTCCGTTGGACTTTCTCTAGTATTTCCCTGTCCCTCTTGAACTGGGGATACCAGAACTGGACACAATACTCCAGATGTGGTCTCACTAGTGCAGAGTAGAGGCAGAGGAGAATCTCCCTCAGCTTGCTGGTCACACTCTTTATGCACCCCAGGATACCATTGGCCTTCAGGGCCACCAGGGCACATTGCTGTCCTATGGATAACTTGTCCACCATGTCACCAAGGTCCTTCTCTGTGGATCTGCTTTCAAGTAGGTCTACCCATAACCTGTACTGGTACATGGTGTTATTCTTCCCCAGGTGTAGGACTCTACATTTGCCCTTGCTGAACTTCATTAGGTTCCCCTTTTCCCAGCTCTTCAGTCTGTCCAGATCTTGCTGGACAGCAGCACAGCCTTCTGGTGTATAGGCCACTCTTTCCAGTTTAGTATCATCAGCAAACTTGCTGAGGATACACTCTATCCCTTCATCCAGGTCATTGATGAAGGTGTTGAGTAAGACTGGACCCAGTACTGACCCTTGGGGAACACCACTAGCTACAGGTCAATAACTTTAACCCACACTGTATGAGCTTATCCACAAGGACGTTAGAAGAGACAGTATCAAAAGCTTTGCTGCAGTCAAGGTAGACAACATCCACTGCTCTCCCTGCATCCACCCATTCAGTCACACCATCGTAGAAGGCTATCAGATTAGTCAGACATGACTTTCCTTTGGCAAATCCATGCTCTCTACTCTTGATAACCTTCTTTTCTTCCATGTGCTGAGATATGATCTCCAGAATGAGGTGCTCCATCACTTTCCCAGAAATGGAGGTGAAGTTGACCTGATGCTTCTGGGGTCAGATTTTTTCTTGTGCCACAGAGGCAAGGAGTGAGGGCCAACTCCAATCATTCACAGACATTGAGACTTTCTCACTCTGCTTCCCTGCTTCCCCAGCATGAGATGCTAAAGGCAATAGGAGAGAACCACTGGAAAAATGATGGCTGTCTACTGCAGGCTGAACTGCTACAGACCTTCATCTGTGTTCAAGACTGTCATTAACATTTGTAGCACAGGAGCTGCTGATCAAATATAAGGCACCAGCCAAAATTTACAGCCTTTGTAGCTGACGTTACTGAAAAGATTATGGAGGAATACAGAATTAGTCTTTGAGATTACAGTCATAGGCATTTCCTGGGAACAGCTCTCACTGAGCTGATTTCGTGTCTTTGGCCCAGCAATAGGATTCTGCACTACCTGGAAATCAAGTTTCATGAATTTATTCAAAAGATCTGATCCAGTACAATATTGACATTTCTATATTTAGGAATATATTTCTAAATACAGAAATATATTTGATGTGTGGACATAAAAAGTATATGCACAGCTTTCTAATCCTTATTCCTTTAAAATTAGAAGATGGCAAGGAACAAAGAAACAGAAGTTGTAGGGTGAGTTTTGCACTACACAAAGTAGTATGAAAAAAAAAAAAAATTATCTATTAATTTTCATTATCTATAATATAGTATCTGTGGAAAATAAGTTTCTGCCAGACTTTAAAAGTAATTTATTCTAATGCTTTTTGACACAGAAGTTTGTGTCTTACAGTGTTTTGGAAAACTAGAAAACCAAACCCCAGGCTGCCTAGAGGAGCTCCTGCCTGGGAGAATAATCTCAGCAAAGTCACGCTTTCTTCATAAATGCCCCTTAGAGATTTTACTTTAAAAATTAATCTTCTCTGGTTTGACAGGAAGAGAAAAAAAAGAAGATATTTATGCCATTTGAAGATACTTCTACTTTCGCAGGAAAAATGTGAAATGTCATCACATTTAGGGCTAAGCTGCAGAACAAGTGAAGTTTTACTAGTTCCAGACAAACCCATCTAACCAATTTACTTCCAATTTCTATGCAATGCTTGCTGAAATCAGAAGGAAAAAAAAACACCCAACAATGCTTCACTGACTTCAATAACTTCTAGATCAGTCCCTAATGAAGGATAAATTTCCAATGCTAAGCACTAGGAATAATCTGGGAGGGAAAATATTCAGAGTGGATTAACTCTCTTCAGTATCCTCTAAGGAGGAGTAGAAACTTGAGTCAAAATAAGCATCTCAGATAATAATTAGTAAAACTGACTTTGTGAAATGCATATGCCCAGTTCTTTAAACTCCCACTGAAATAAACATGCTAAATTAATATCTTTGCTATGAAGAAACCCTTTGAGGCAATATTAATCAAAATAGAAATGAATTCTGGGGATGTTGATAGCGTTATACTTGTGCTGAAAACTAGGATTTTACTTGGACAAATTATATAAAATCCTCTCTAGTCATCTGAACAGCTGCATAACTGATTCAAAACCATCTTTTTCTGTAAGACCTGTATATCACTTCTAGCAGAGTGGTTTCCTGTTGCTGGGGATGGGGAATAGCGTGTGCCATGCCAGAAAAATGACAGCTGGACATACTGTTCTTCTTTACACTGCCCAGGGAAAACAGCAAGACCCTTGAGGGTGCACAGGGGAAATAAATTCCCTAGCATTGCCCACTGAAAATGTATTTACACCAAGGGGTAGAAACATTTGCTCATTTCTACCTTCCCTTTGTTTTGGCATGAATCCTTTTTCCCAAACATAATGAAAAGTGTTACCCTTGATATCACAGGGTCAGGCTGGTGGCTGGACATGTCTGGAAATCCCATCCTGATCCTGTGACTCCTGGAGAATTACCTCGTCTGAGCGGTAATTTGTAATGAGTCCCCATAGCACAGTATTTCAGTATTCATGAAAAACATGTTTGATGGTCATTACACAGCACCCCATGGCTCCCAAGCAGGGAGGCAAGAGCAGAGAAGACAGGGTGAACCACCAGTGCTTGGCACAGAGGAAGGACCATGTGTGCAAGGATGTTTCTCCTTGCCCTAGAGAGCCCAAACCTGGAATGTACTCTCCAGAAGGTCTTCTGGGACTGAGAGGTTAGGCTTACAGCACACTATGAAGCTGATCACATTGTGGGTACTGAATTTGGTTCCAGCATAGATCAGAGACCTCTTTCCATTCAGCCTATCTCACACCCTGAGATGTTCAATGGCATTGCAGCTGTGATTGCAGAAATAGTTTGAGAAACACTGCAGCACTCAAAAACCGTATTTCCTGTTTTATCTTCACTCCAAAAAAGTGAAAGATTTCTGCCAATGCAAGCAACAGAAACCAAATACAATGTTTTTTGTTTTTCTTCAGTAGTGCTAAAGACCTTTGGGTGAGGATGTGTCCCTGCAATAGCCTGGGCATTGGTTGTTTTTTCCTGACCCAGGCACCAGAAGAGTGCAGTGAGAGATTTGAGGCGCACAAGGACTGGTGCAAGAAGAGAGGGAGCTGAAGGGTGTTGGCAGTGGGAAGATATGGGAATAAGCCAGCTAATGCAGACACCATCTTGGTCTGCTCTGCAAGCCTGGCCTGAGGTGAGAGCCCATTGTGCCCATCATAGGGGTCCTGAACAGCACCAGCCAAGGACAATGGGGAAAGGGGACCCCCGGGGCAGAAAGCGGCCCAGTAGTAGCCACAGAGCAGGGCGCTGGTGGAGCAAAGAGCAGAGCCCCCTTCAGATGAGAATAAGAGGAAGAATAAGAACTCATCAAAGAAGAGTCAAGTCTAAAATATGTATTTACAGAATATCCTCAGTCTTGTCTGATGGGTGCAATCCTGATAATAGAAATGAAGACTGTGCTGCAAAACACTTGATAGGGCATATGTTACAAATAGGAAGAAATCATAATGTTGCATGTGGAACCAGAGTGAGTCTTTAGCTGGGATTTCCAGTGAGATAATGAGAGCACTAGTCATTTATTTCACACTGTAGATACTACTTCCTCCACTCTCTGCATTTTCAGGCAAAGATGTTAAGAGTCTGGAAATGAAGAAGCCTGCCACTGTGTGGTTAAAGATGTCCTCTTACCCATTGCTTGGAGATGTGTGACTCTTTTTGGGAGAGACCAATACGAACAGCATGGACAAATGTCTACAGTAAGCTAATTAACCTTTAGAAAAGGAGAATGAGCACATTGTTCCTATAATAAGATAATGAACTTGGTCCTCTGGGAGAGATGTGGGACATCATCAGTGGGACTCCTAACAGAGGTTGCCAAAGATGCTCTTCAGAGGAGGGGTGAAGAGCAGGGCTGATATTGAGCCATTACTTTAAAAAACAAGAGCTGGAAGAGCTGCCTACTACAGGAAAATCGGGTTCCCCTTCCATGTGTATTACATTCATTGTAATAGGGCCCTGAAAGCATGTTCTCTACTTGGAAGAATATCTGAATCTTCCACTTATCCATGAAAGGAGAAAAAAAAAAAATTCCTCTTTTTATTGCCTTTTTTTTTTCTTAGTAACTCAAGTAAAAAACAAAAGAAACTTTTATGCTGACCTTGGATGTAACCTGGGCCATTACAAGTTTACAGTGAAAGCTTCAATATGAGGAAGATGTGAGCCTGCATCTCAGCTCTTTGGTGTTATGGAACGTTTTTCACTTTGGAGCCCAGTGACTTTGTTTCCTTGAATTACTGCAATGACAGTTTTCATCACTGACCCTTCTGGTGTCGCAAGTGCAGTAAGTGCGCACAAAAATGAAAAGTTTGCTAAACATAATTGAAAATTTCAATCAATTTTTCCTCTCATCAGATCTGTGTGTATATTAGTGCTTCAGGAGCCTTTTCCAAGGGACACTGGTAGAAGCTAAAGAGCATTTTAATGTTTCCTTTGATTTATTAACATTATCTTTGGTTTTAATTTGCAGAGAAGAGCACAGTCACATTTTACATTATCCATCCTGAACGTTACCTATTCTATTTTTAAATGAACTAATTCCCATGCATTTGCTGACTTATTCCAGGCATCACTAAGACTCAAAACATAAGGCCTGTTCCTGACATGAGGGAAAGTTTTCCTTGGTTTTGAACTGCCTCACTATTCTAACTGTAGCTTTCTGTATCAATGTCAATAAACAGGACCGGTTATATGACACTAAGGAAATAGAGGAGGATATTTTAACATAAAGGAAATTTGCATATTTGCTGCTGTAACAGCAGAGAAAATTTCACTGGGAAGTAATGATTTCTGTAAATTGAAAGGCTAGAATAACATTTGTACACACACATGCAGATATACACACCCCTTTCACTTTGCTTCCCTTAATCTTATTACAGTATTTCTTTGGCTGATGTTCCTGAAAATTTCACCTGCTGCCCAGTGCTTGCTGGTGTTGTATCACAGAACAGTATCTACCTTAGTTATCTCTGACCTAGTTGTGGAAAAGGTCCAAAAGTTATCTTCAACCTGATTAATCTAAGTCTGATCTGTTAATATGCTGCCATGGATTAAATATATATGTCATCTGAAATAGCTGAGGCATGCCTCAAACATCCTGAAAATGGTAGCACTCAGATGTACCCTCAGTGAGTTTTGTTAAGCAAGCACTCTGGTGCTCTCTGATAAGGTTTCTGGGTCACATCTGAAGACTTCAGCAGAAAATGTGATTGTGGGTACTACTGAGGTACATCTTTTCTGCAAATTAAAATCCAAGCTGATATTAATAAATCAAAAGGGAAACATGAACTAAGAGGTCTGGGGAGAGCTCTTCAACCTCTCCCTGTACCTGGTGACAGCAGAAAAGCCATAACAATGCAGAAGGCCTCCAAATACCCATATGCAGCTGGGGAGGGTCCCCATGGGACTGGTGCCTGGGAAAGCAACCTCAACTTCCCAGGCCTCCTGCAGGGCACAGGGGCACCTTGCAGCAACAGATAGGTCAGGATGCATCTGGATTAATCTATGAACAATGTTGGTCCTTGGAGCAAACCAAGATGAGGCTGCTTTCCAAATGGTTTAAGTTCATTATCACAGCTTTGTCAAATTGTCTTTTCAAGGTTGCCTGACCCCTAATGTTCACACTAGTGTTTTCAGGTTGTGGCTAAATGGCCACACAGTTACACATCAGTGAGTTTAGTGATTGCCTCATGCACATCTCATCTCTGTCCACCCCAATCTGTCGGGTTTACTAGCTGTCCTTTTAGCTTCACTAGCTATTCTTCCTTCAGGCTGGATGGAAGAAATAAGCCAGGTCCTCTGTAAAATAAGAGAGATGGAGGCAAAATCCACCCACCACTACCAAACCACACACAGCACTGATCCCCAGACAGGCTTGGGAGTTTCCCTACAACCTGATGCAGGGGTGAGAGGGTGAATTTGTTTCCAGCATTATTGTGTGCAGAAAAAGTGCACACAAAGCAAAGAGAAGCAGGTTTTGGAGAGACTTCAAAAAGTGCAGAGACCAGGAAAGAGCTGACAACAAAAGGAGAACCGAAAACAGGGAGTGGAGAAAAGGCGTCCTCTTAGTTGTCTCAGTGGTGCTCTGAGAAAGACAAGCAGGACTTCACCAAGGATATTGTCACGAATTGCTCTTTTTAATGGAAATCACCTGGCAGATCCCCAGTATCAGCTACTCAAAGGGGCATTTCTATTAGGACAGTCAGCTGGGAGAATGGCCAAGGTTTGTATTAGCTCTATTACTAGCTAGCTTTAATGGGTACTGTAGAGCATCTCTGATTTTTGCAAGTATAACTTCATCTATTGGACACTACTCTCATGTTCCTTTGTTTCAGCAAGGTCAACACTGCCCCCTCAGAAAAAAAAAAAAAAATTAAAAAAAAAAAATCAAGGTGTGAATGACCATAAAAGATTACCTAACTTACCTTGTCCCCAAAAACCCTGGGCTGGAGAGGGGACACTGGGTGTATATCAGTGAGTGTGGAAGCTGGAAGGGGTCTGTGGGAGGGATTTTGAGGAACTGTAAGAAGTTGTGCGTTTGTCTTTGCCTCAGTAACTTCCTGTTTCCTGGTTGTTGCCCATGGTGAGCACTCAGGTTGTGCAGTCACAGGAGCTTCCCCTTCACTACCCTCCCCCAGAATCTCTTCTTCTTTCTGCTCTGTCTCAGTCTTTAGTTAAGAGGTTCTTCCTGATGCCCTACCCTGGCTTAGCCATCCAGTGAAGGATAAACAGCTATGACTGGAGAGAAATTTAGAGGGAAGCATCAACAGACAAACTGATAGAAAACTTTTTGACATGCACAGTATTTTCTCATTTATGCATCGTCATGACAAAAAATAATTTTCTCCCCATAAAAATGTGCATCTTCATTAGCAACTTTTCCTATTTCATGGAGTTTTACAAGAGCAATTATTAAATTTTAAATCAGCAAAGTAATTTATCAATGAAAGTTTGCTATAGAAAGCACCATTCAACTTTTCAGTGTTGAATGTACAGATATTTATCCAAGCTATAGAGCGTTGTCAGTTGAAGACTTCCTGAGACCCCATTGCTCCTGCAAATTCCCTGAGAACTGTTATTTTCTAAACTACCGTGTGCCTGTTCCAGGGTGGTGGCCTTCTGTAAGGATTTTTTTTTTTTTTTTAATTATACCTTTCCAACTCTGCTCACTGGGCTTCAAGGACATAGGATTTTTTTTATTATTATTATTTTCATGCATCACTGGAGCACCTAAACTGTCTCCTACAGATTCAGAAAATCAGGCTGCCTGTAGTGAATGAATCCTTCAGAAATGGTGATATTATTAGCTCTTCTGTGTCATTGAACAGACGAGCTAAATGCTAAAACCAGAAATTTCATTAAAGATTAAAGAAATATCATTTCACGTTTCACCTGCTCCATTAATATCAAATATGAATTCTATCTTTCATGACACAACTGAAGTGCAGTGTAAGATTTCAGATATAGTATTATTTAATCTTTCTTTCAGAGAATGAAAAAAAATTATTCAAAATCCTTGAAGAGATGCATTTCAGCATGACAATATGTTTTGTCTGACCATTTTAAGTCACTAAAGAACATCTTGGTCTTGTGATTTTTCAATAACTCCCTCTCTTCATGCACCACTTGAAATATGTTAAAGGAGACATAATTCTCAGGAAATGCCAAGCACTTACTCTCTGAGCATAAGGCCTCCAAAGAATACTCTGGTGGAATACCCAAGAAGTGAGGCACTCAAAATCATTAAGTGCTTTTGGAAATCTCAGCCTTAAATATTATGGTCACTTGGAGTTTTTCCCAGTCATTGATTTGTAACTCCCTCCTTCATTTTTTTTTCTCTCAAAGAGTAGTTTCTGACTAGACCTCTGGCCTTTCCCCCTCAGGACATGATGGGTTCCATCCTGTGCCTCTGTAGTGGGAAAATTTTAAAGGAGTGTAGAGGTTGTCTTAAGAGGAGAAATTAAAACTGGAAAAGATGCCTGTCCATCACATTGACATGACCTATGTATCCCAGAGACAGAAGATTAAAAATGGACACCCAGATCTTCCCAGACAACACATCTTTTCCCCATTGTGCCTGTATCATTTTCACCAGAGGTTTTTAGAAGATTTTCAATATCCAAAAACGTAACTCTCCCACACAGTAGGTGGAGATAGGAGTATAGATATTGCTTATGCCCTCTGGCTGGAGCTGTGCATATATATGTTTGTCACATCAGTTCCAGCATCGTCTAGCAAGAGCCCATGAGGTTCTCTAGCACAATTTTCAACATTTGCCATTTTCTTCTCTCTCGCAGTGTTTTGGGCCCCTGATTTTTCAAACAAGCATGTACTGCTGTCACCATAGGTCAGGCCATGGGGCTTTGCGCAGGGTGGTGTATGAGCTTCCCCTCCTGACAGAACCACCATGTTTGTAAAATGACTGAGGTTTCCTTAGCACCTGTTTGAGGAACAATGCTGGCTATGGCTGAACTAGACAGATTTCCAGCCAATGCACCCGTGCAAGATGTTGAGTCCTTATTTTAAGAAAAGAACAGCAGTAACGAATAAAAAAGAAAAAAAATATAAAAGCATGTATTTTTACAAAGCTACAGCTCTGGGGCAGCTTTACAGAGACTGAGTCAGTGTAACGCCAGTAGTTTTCAGAATTTGCTGCTCTTCAGGGATGATGTTGTCAACCCATAGCTATGTAGGACTTGTCCAGTCTACCCCTTCTCCTCTTCACTGTCCTGACCCATGGCTGCATGCTAGGTAACATCAACATCACCCCTTTTTGCTCCAAGCTTCCATGGTCCAGGGTGGGGATAAGTTCATGGGGCCTGCTTCTTATTTCAGTTTTGTCTTTCCTTCATGAGGTCAGTGCAGAGACAGCTTGATCACAGATGATCCTCCTGCTATTCCCACCCTGAGCCTGTGCAGCCCGCAGGGCAGGGGCAAGCTGCCCCTAAGCACTCCCAGCTGCTTTGGCCGCACAGCTCGCAGATGCTGGGGCAGTTCAGGCAGTGCTGCCAAACCCACAGTGACAGGTCATTGGGTCCCTACAAACATTAATATGATGTTTACTGCTCACACTGAAGTGCCACATGGGCTGCAAGCTGTTTCCTCTTGGCTGAGAGCTTGGAGGAAGATAACCCCAGCTGCCTGGTGAGCAGGGACATCTTCCCCTGCTGCTGACCAAATGGGGCAATAGCACGCATTTGGTTCTTGTTCATGGGGAAATCCCAGCAGAGATGCATCAACTTAATCTCAGCTCCTCACAGGAATCTTTTTCTTGTGGAGAGGACATGAGGCAAGAGTTCACAGAGGAAAAGGCTCTCAGACATACAGCCTTGAAAAAAACCCCAAACATATCTCGGCCTCCTGCCTTTGCAAGGAGCACAGGGTTTGTCAGTCAATCCTGAATAAATACAAGCCTTCCTTTAGCAGCAAATAATCTCCACAGCCTGACATTTGCTCCCAGTCTAATTCTCCTGGCTGACCTTCAAATCCTTGTCCAAAGATTCCTGATCTTCTCACTGCCCTGTTGAAAAGATAGCTGAGATTGTCAAAGGTTGGGCAAGTTGAGCAGAAAGGAGAGCAAGTGCAGCTGGGTGCCTTGATGGCCTGACTTACTTTTCAACCCATTAATTGCTCAGCAGTGCAAACACATGGAAAGCAAAGAGATTCTGTCAGAGAGAGGACTGGGAGCATACCTAAATTGTTTGGGAAAGGGAAGCCCTTCAGAGACTCCCATTTTCCTGATAGAAAGTGAGCTGGACATTTGTAATGAAAGGAAAGAATCCCGCTGTGGTTTCTGTACAGAGGCTGCCATCATTCAAAAATGAGAATTTGAGGTTATCCTGAAATGGTTTCACAATCCCTCACATAATCTTTCAAATCCTCCTACAAACCAAATGTTATCCTTCAGGAATGTGTCAGCAAAAGATTTTTATTTGATCAGCACTGAAATCACTTAGGACTAATAAAGTTAACCTTCAAGAGTACTATGCTATTAGTTAAAGACAATAAAATTCAGGTTTTGGTAGTCCAAAAAGGTTACATTAAAAACTTTTGGTTTAAAACTTTTTAACCTGCTGGTCTGGTAAAATCATGTCAAAGGAAGCCCTATGGATGTGAGCAACTTGGTGAAAATGCACCTCCCAAGAACCTGACTTGATTCCCACGTATATAAAGCTTCAGGGAGTCACCTCCTTTTTGAGCAACATGCAGGAATCATTTGAATAATCACAATTTAAACTGTTACCCTCATTTAAGGCCTCTTCTTATGCCAGTACCTGTGACTCTATCCTCTGCTTCACAGGTTTGAAGCTGGCAGAGACGCTTCCAGAAGTGATCCTCCCCTGAGAAGATCCCTCCTGTCCTTCTGCTAGAGTTCATATTGGAGTGTACAGGAAAAGTCAAGCAGCCTCTGTGGGTGATAAATACACAGTCAGGAAGGTATAATTTGTGTATAAAACATTCATATGCAGACATTCAATACATGCATTCATCTCAACACCTAATCTGACCTCCTTTTCATTCGAACAGCAACACTCTCATCAGTATTTTGATGAGCTACCATGTTTGAAAGAACCCAGAAACTCACTGATGCTGTCCTCTGGGGAACGGCTAAGAAGGATAGACAGACAGCAACTTTGTTGGACTTCTTCTTGGAGCCACAATCAAATAACACAGTTCCATCATTGATCTAGGAAACTGAATTCTTTCCTTTACCACTTGAATCCGTATAATCCTCTGTGGATCTGGCCAAATTCAACTTTGGTAATTACATTTTCCAGAAGGAGAGCAGGCTTAAATCAATAATTAAACAAAACTAGTTAGCACTTTTGATTTACATTGTATTTTTGAATGTAGACTTACTGAAAGCTGACATAATTTATAGACATCTCCCTCAAGCATGCTCAGCCTAAACTATAATTTCAATGAACTGGAAAAAAAAATACTTCTGTAAGTTGAATCGATATGTCATGAATTGACAGACTGCATTAAGCAGGGCAAATAAAATTGAATAGAGCAATTACACATCCTAGACTACAAGGTGACTGCTCTGTTCTCTGAAGCTCAACATTTTCAGCTTAATGAATGCTGAAGAGCTGAACAGGTCTCAGTAACTGTCCTGGGTTCACTGGGACAATCACAGGCCTGCCATACTCTGAAGACCATTAGCAGCTTGAAGTCAGCCAGGGCAGCTGACCAGAGTTGGCTACAAGTGTAGCCCATCACATAAATGTCATACAGGATAGAGGGGGGAGTTGCTGAAGGTACAAGCTTCCTTTTTTTTTCATCCTGTTTCTTCTTCTATCTGTCCTTAGAAGGGTTTGCTTACTCTTCTGCTTCTGAGGACTGCTTTCCTGTTTATTGTTACTGCAATATGTTTGCTGGGATGAGTATAAATTTTTATACTTTATATTGGTATTAATTTGGATGTTTTGTGAGATGTGTTTTCATTTCAACCTTTCTGGTTGAAAAAGTAGGCCTCTTTTTTTCTGATCCCCCTTCCCTGATGGAAAGGGGTCATCAGGTGATAGAGCAACTGCTATTGTTAACCCCTGGTATGAACTAAATGTAGACAGTAACTTGGTGATCTGCCTTTTTTTTTTTTTTTTTCAGTGAAAAGGCATCCTTACTTTGTATACCTGTGGTCTAAGCTTGGACTGCTCTGAGGGACTCTTCTGAAAAATACAACACAATATCTACCTCAGTATGAGGAAAAGTTTCTTTACTGTGAGAGTGACAGAGCATTAGAACAGGATGCCCGTGGAGGTTGTGGAGCCTCCTTCTCTGGAGGCTTTCAAGACCCTGCCTTCCTGTGTGATGCTGCTCTGGCAGGAGGGGTGGACTGGATGATCTCCAGAGGTCCCTTCCAACCCCTACCAGTCTATGTATCTCTCCAGAGAAATATTAAATTTTTGTGGGGTAGAATAGTTTTCCTGTTTTCAAATATTTTAATTCAGAAAGAATCAAATACTAATTTTTAGTAGTTTGCTCTAATGAGCTTGATAAAGTAATGACATAGACTCCTCAAATTTTTCCCTTAGTTTTATCTTACTGAAATCTCACACTTAGCTGTGCCTGAAGATTTTAAATTACAACTTCACTAATTGCCTAGCAGTGTTCACATTTGATTTGTTATAATCATATTCAGGGATAGGTAAATAGTATATAACACATGTTAGTCATGCTGTTTTACACCCATGATAAAAATCTTGAGTATGCACTGCAGTGCACGTATGATCTCGTTTTAATTTAGTTGACAGGCATTGAAACCTATGCCCTGATATCTTTAACTAGTCTAAGTCATCTGAGACCCTGGCTATCTGGAAAATGGCATGTAGATGAAGTTCACGTTGTTATATCTGCACTGCTGTTGTTACTATGATAGAGCTTGCACTGTTATTGAATTTCTTGAACTTGCTTTTATTATTGAATTAGTGAGGTTAAGCCTGCTTGGTTATGCCAGCATATATAGATGTTACATCTGTAACCACTTCTGGCAAGCCCAGGCCCTAGCCTCTGCACACCTTGGAATTTCCACTCTTCATTTCTAGCTTTTCATTAGACAGCAAGCAAATTTTATAAAGGTCTGCTGTTAAACAGTGCGTGAATTCTACTTGCTGCAGAAGGTCCCTGAATGCATAAAAGTGGGAGGGAGAAATCCTGATGAGAGGTTCCACTAAAACAGAAATCTGTAGGTAGGAGCTGATTTCTGTAAAGAGGCTGTTGGCCTCAGTGCACCATGGTTGCTGGAAAAGAGCAATGTTGTTTTAGAGTGCACCAGAGAGAGAGAGTGAGATGTGACTGAAGGTATCTGAAAGCTGACAGGTGCGAACTGGGGGAGCATAAGCAAATTCTCACTAACTGTGTATCCCTTATGATCCAGGATAGCAGCCACAAGGAAGATTTCAGCCTACATCTAGCCTCCAAGCCCTGCTCTTGTTTAGATTTCAGTTCTGAAGGGTTTTTAAAATATGTATTTAAAGTACAGTAGCCTCCAACTACTTTCTAATACACACTTTGCATCACAGATAACCTAAATGCTGTTGTTTTCTAACTTTTGAGTGATTAAATTATCACCTTTATAACACTTTCTTAATATAATTTGTGAATGTAAATAGGTTGCAGAGGTTGGCTTAAAACAGCATCACAACTGCATCACAAGTAGAGATGCTCAGCTTAATGGCCCCTAATTGCATATCTTGCTGTATGTCAGCCAGGCATGCTTTAATTCATCTTCTTCCTTCAACTGCTGTTGACTCAATCAGTTAGTTCTAATATTCTGCTGCTGCTGACAGCAAAAGTAGTGATGTAAATATGTTATTGCTGTCAACAGCAGGAAAATGTCACAAGAAAGAGATGAAGGGAACAAGACAAAATGCTGTGGAAACAGTAGAAGCCAGATTCCTCTTGCTGCCCCGTGTGCTTACTTTTTGTCTTAGGAATGCTTGGTCAAATATTTGGCTAAGCAGATGGTACAGGAAAAAAAAAATAAAAATTCAAGAAACCTTGGAGTCAAAATGTCTAGAAGACAGCAGTGGAATGAGGATCACCAGTGAAAGCTACCTTCTTCCACCACAACACATTTGAACTTGATATATGTGAAGCACTCCAGGCTAAGATGGGCCAGTTTCCATGGCTCATCAGCTCCATCATAGTATCTGCTAAGACTGATGTGACCATTTTCTGCAAATACCATCTGTAATGGAGGCACTTGCCACTAGTACCTGGGGGCTTTACATATAGGATAATCAGGGAGGTGAGCAGGTACCAACTCAAGTTGGTACTTGCATCATTTCCCTGATGGAAAGAAAGACAGATTTCAGGTGTTAAACATATGTTTAACAATTGCTGGCTGGCAACTGGCATGTATTTTACCCTCACATGGAGGTGACACAGGGGATAGACAAGGTAACTGAGATTACTGTAAAGTAGGGAAGGCTTAGGAGTATAAGGCTTTATTTCTCCTACTACTAGTGGAATAACTGGCTTTTTCTCTCAAACTACTGAAGGCATGTACTAATTGCACCACTTGGGGAGTAAATAAAAAAGGATTCAATCTCAATTTCTGCTCAAAGAGCCAAGCACTTTAACTAAGCTTGTGTTGTTCTCTCTAAGCCTTTGACCACCTGAGATCCCAGGTAAAGAGTGCTGACAACCTCTTGCATTCAAGACTTTCACAGGAAATTAGAGAGTTCCTGGAAAGGGCTGTCAATAGTACACTAGTACAGGTAGCAGCCTTACAGCAGGTATGGGAAGGGCATGTGGTATCCCAGATCAACATTTCTTCAGTACCAGCAAGAAAGCTACTTTTCAATGGGCTTAAACCCAATGCCTCAGCCATTCACAACTCTTTGTCTTCCCAGGTGAACTACAAAAACAAAATCAAAAAGATGGATAAGTGAAGGAAAGTTCTTTAATTGAGACTGATGGTATGTGGAGATATTGCATTACCTTCAAACTGCATTATTTACCAAAGATGTTTGCAGTTAAGGATGAATTTCAAAGAAAGGTAAACAGTTTTAGGAATGAAAATACACAGCTGGTGCTTATAAATAGCCTTAAGTCTACCCTGCAGTGACACCTTGAGGGGAAAACATTAAAAATAAATAAGATATGCTTTTCAAAACCATGCTAAAGAACAGAAACTTCAGCTATATAGCCCTGCAGTGCTGCCTGCTTTCCCTAAGCAACTCCCCATGATGTGGGGCTTTATAGCACCACTCCTGCCAAACAGCTTTCTGTACCACCTTTCAATTTCTCCTGATCCCATACTTATACAGGCTGATTTTACTTTCCCTTTTTCCTCTCCAAAGGAGAGACAACAAGTATCCTATGATTTTTTTCAGAAAATGTTTTGGATCAACACTTGATTTTGACATTATTTCTGCATTTGAAAATTATCTTCCATGAAAAACTTTTTTTTTTTTTTTTTTCAGAAGAGGCAACCTTATATTTCTCGTGTCATTAGAATAAATTGCTCAGCCTCCTGGAGAGCAACGAAAGTCCCCAGGATGACCTGGAGGTGACATCCCCATGGGATTCTGGTCTGACAGATTTGGCTGTGGGTTCAACCTGGTTGTTGCAGCTGCAGGGGGCTAGATGGCTCTTGCCTTTCACCCTCTTACCAACCTTTGTTTTGTTTTTTGTTGTGTGTGGGTTTTTTTTGTTTGGTTGGTTTGTTTGTTTTTCAGGTTGACCTATCATACACTAAAGGCTGGTCATATGTACAAGTCCTTACGGAGGCTTTTCTCTAGCTGTGACCCAAGAATGGCACTGGAGATGTGCTTCTGGAAATGACCCCTGCTTAAGGCTGCATGGCCTCATCTCTTCCAAGTGCAGAGGCAGATGTTTGGGGAAACAACTTCTGAGGAGCTGTTTTAGCAAACTACAGTGACCAACTGTCTCTGAGGACTTGTCAGTTGTGAGGAAGAGCAACTGCAGATGACCACTGCCCTTTCCAAAGGGCATTCATACGGAAATTGATACTGGCATAAGACCTGCATAGGTGTCAGGTGTACCTATGCAATGTGCAGTCAAACAGCAGGCTGGCACGTGAAAGACTTTATAACTCCTCCAGTAGGGCTCTGGTTCAGTGTTTCAGAGACCAGGTAACTCAGTAGGGTTTGTGTAGCTTGCAGCCTTTGTGTTTTGTGAGTAAACGCAGTAATTTTGAGCTTCACTTTGCAGCAGGGAAGAGGCAGCTCCTCCATAATGTTGCTGGCATCTACAAAGCAAGAGATAAGTGTGTGCTTTTTGCTGGCGAGATAAAGGGCACGCACGAAAGAAAAATAGTACATTGGTTGTTACATGCTCTAGCATACTAATATGAATTAATTTTAATTTATAATCAGTGTGCTTAATTTGTAAAGCCTTAGAAAATTCAATTGATGTCATTTGGGAAGGGCACATACTAAGAAAACTAAACACTTTTGAGTACAAAATTAATTTTAACCTTGGCTTTGGAGCTGCTCCTAACCTTCAAAATTAAACCTTCTCAAATGTAAAAAAAAAAAATAAAAAAATAATAATAAAAAAAAAAATTCAAGTGAAATTGTTTGAGTTTAGTCAAGTAACAGTTGACATGTTCACTGCTGCATATATGATACTCCACAAATTAAATTACATACAAGACAGATGGTGTCACCACAGCGGTCATATGTGTCTTGTATGTGCTGGCACTGGTGGAACAGAATTTTTTTTCTACTCACCATAACATTAGTCTTAATTACCTTGAAATGAATCTACAAAAAAAGTCAAGCTATTCTTGGTTTGCTCTTACAAAACATAACAAATGTCTCTGCAAAGGGTTAATTGATACCATGCTGCTGATAGCCCTCCAGGAAATCCCATGGATGTGGACACAAACATCAGACACCATCCCTGCTTTTCACATGCCAGTAACCTCTACCGGTCAGCTGAGCAGCCCACTGGAAAAACTTATGGGAGTGTATTTTTTTTCTTCCCCATTACCCATCACTTGGCACCAAGGATGTACAGGCTGCTTCCATCAGAGGCAGCTCATGTAGAGGCAGGTTTATTATTATCTATGAATGTGACTGTGCCATTTCCAAGGCTGCCCTGGGAAACAGCTAAGTCTCTTCAGATTTGTGTGCAGTCTAGACCCAACCTGCCAAAACCAAGGTCACTCCACAGGAGGCCAGCTGAGGTCTGCCTGCCCATGGTCCTTACAGTTTGGTGAAGCACTGCAAACACAACTTGCCCTGATCCAACTTGCTGTAGAGCCCAGTACAATTCCTAAACCTGACTGGATATGTCTACTTGCTGAAAATCAGGGGGACAAAACTCAGTGTAAGATATGATAGAAGAAGGAGGTGCTATTTCTTTACAAACATCTTCAAGAAAGGAAATTTTCCCTGTTCACAGACATTCCCTTGTATTCTCCTTGGTTCACTCATTCTCTCACACCACATACAAGCACCAAGATGTTGGTTTCCAGACCTAGCTTGGGTCACTTGTGTATGACACCAAGGACAAGGGGCAACATCTGTTAAGTCCTGTATTTGTTCCTAGGGCTCCTCTCGAGGGCCACACAAAATGACATTTTGGACAGATCTATTATATACATTAGGAAACAACAGCTGTTATGGAGCAGTCCCTAGTCTGAGAACCATCCTGACTTTGGGTCTTTACTTCTTAGGCCAGGTTGCTGCTCATTGCCTGGTTTTCCTTGTTTGGAAAATAGGTCTTCCTCATGGGCTAATCAGAGAATAATAGAATCATAGAAGGGACTTTAAAGATCATGTAGTTCTAACCGCTCTGTCATGGGCAAGATCACCTTCTGCTAAATAAGGTTGCTCCAAGCCCCATTCAACCTGGCCTTGAACACTTCCAGAGATGGAACATCCACAGCTTCTCTGGGCAACCTGTTCTAGTGCCTCATTGTCCTCACAGTGAAGAACTTCCTCCTTAATCTAAGGTAAATCTACCCTCCTTGATTTTAAAGCCTTTACACCCTGTCTCATCACTTCATGCACTTTTAAATTCCCTTTCCTGCTTTCCTGTAGGGCCCTTTTAGGTACCAGAAGGCTGATATAATTTCTCTTCTCCAGGCTGAACAACATCTCAGCCTGTCTTCATAGGGGAGGTGTTCCAGCCCTCTGATCATCTTTGTGGCCCTCCTCTGGACTTGCTCCAACAGGTCTATGTCCTTCTTATGCTGGGTGCCCTGGAGCTGAATGCAGTACTCCAGGTGGGGTCTGAGCAGAGGGGGAGAATCACCTCCCTTGACCTGCTGCCTATGCTTCTTTTGATGCAGCCCAGGATACAGTTGGTAATGGGACAAAGAATATCTGATATGTTGTATATGATCTGTTGGCAAATTGGTGCTACCCTCCTATAATTGGAGTGCAGGGTCTGCTGGAGATTTGGCTGGACAGAGGTCTTCTCATAGTGCAGGTTTTCTTGGTTTGGTGTAGCAACCCTTGTCTCCATTTTACTGCTGGGAAATGTGTCTTGAAGAAGGTTGTAGATCCTTTTTTAAAAGGCCATGCATTTAATCCTTTGTTCTGCTGGTTCTTCTGGTGCTTAATCACACACTCTTGCTTTGCTTCATATTTTGTCCCTACCAATCTTTAATGTTTCTGTTATAAATCTCTCCATCCGTTGCACTCTCCCAGGCTCCATGCAGGATCCCTACCTGGGATGAGGTACAATGCACGCATAGAGGTGTCTGGTGCAGTTGTTTACCCGGCTCCCACTTTGCCTCAATGATCCAGTCAACACTGCTTGCTGGTAATGGCAGCAATTGATATATCCTTCTTTGTGCTACCTGCTCTTTGGCAGCTGATGTGGAAAAGTACTTTGTTTTAAAAGGAATTTGAAGGTGCTCAGAGGTATTTTGTACACCATAAGCTATAATGAACCTTAGCAACAGAAGTCTCTGCAGAACAACTTCCCTGTGGCCTCTGAATAGCACAGCTCATAAGCCTTCATTGCCACGACTGATCAGAGACATCTGGGCTGTTCACCAAGAAACTCCCTCACTGCTGGGAGAAGCTGGCCCTGGGAACTACAAAGCTGTGTGTGCTCCTGCAAATCCATGTGGCTGGCTGTACATGAGCAGGGTGGGGCCTTTTCGTTTGTTCGTATGTTTTGCCTGAGGTAAGCTCTTGGTGTCTCATCACGGGTTAAGTGCCGATGAAGCTCTTCACCGTGACAAAGGTGATTGAATGGAGTACAGAACATGATTTAGTTTGGCTTGGTCTGGTGAGACGTTGTTTTATCATTGTATATTTCTATCCAGTTGGCTTTTACACACCATGCATGGTACCCTATAAGCTCCATAAAGCTTTAACATCTGTGGTGCCTACAGCACTACAACACAGACTTAAAGAACTGACAGTTTTGACTGTACAACTCAGCTCTATATTATTAGATGAATGAAGCTCCATCCTTCAGTAACTATAATTTATAGTTTTCCTTTGAGTAAAGACTACAGGGTAGGCCTTTTAAAAAGGAGTGAAAACCAGCTTTGAATTGTATAAACTGCAACAAATAACAGCTAGCTATATGTATGCCAGTCTGTGCCACAGGGAAGATGGATATTATAAATGTTCTGGGATTCCATTTCATCCTCTTATAGCAGTTTTTTCCCCACCACAGCATCCTCTCCAGTAATGGTGTTAAATAATGCATATGTAATTTTGTTGTTTTACACTGTGTTTTGCTTCTAACACCGGACTGGGACTGTGTTTCCCTCCTTATCCTGAAATTCATGGTCAAGGCTACAGAATTTCTATCATTTGTTCCTGCAGCAGGTGAAGAATTAGAAAATATTGTCTGGAGAACCCCTTGCTTTTTCATTGGCATCTCTTGATGGAATCAGATGGTCAGACATTGTCATGCCATCTGTAGTATGCCCTGCAGGTGGATGTGTCATGCCAAGAGATTTTGTCTGACAGCCTTTATGCATCAGATGGATTTGTAGGCAGCTCATTACCAAATGATGAACTTTCCTGTTTCTGGTTAATTATCAACTTCACAGTCTGTTGGGTGAGATCAGCTGCTTTGCAAGTGACTATCAGTTCCTGTAAAAAGGGTGTTTATTTTTTTCTGTTGAGCTTTTTACTGCACCATTTAAAAGTAAACCAGCATTTCAGAAACTTTAATCACAATTGTCTTTCAGTCTTCCATATAGATATCTTTAACAAAAAACACAAAAAAACAACAACAAAAAGATGACAAAACTAAAAAGGTGCCAAAAAATAAATAGATGTACAGTGTACTGTTCAGCTCTGATAAACTCTTTGTTTCTGTTCTAGCACATTAACACTATCAAGAAGAAAGGCCAAACCCTCTCCTCCTGTAACTTCACAGACATTAGAGAAGTTGTATAGAGGAGTTTGGCCAGAATGATCTGTAAATTATTTTTCTCTATTTTCTGCATGAATATGATTATATAATATAAAAATTAGTTAGAAAATGCTGTCTATTTCTCTGTTAAAAGTTGTGTTGTTTATTTTAGGAGTTTACACCTTTCAGGCTAGGCAGTGTTTTCTTCTGTCACTGGAGACTATCTATTGCTTTCTGCATACTAGTTTATTTTCAGAAGGTAGTAGTTTTATTTATGATCTTTTCTATTCAGAACTCAATTTCATACTAAGGTGGATGAATGATACCCTTTCTTAACATCTTCCTGTGGGTCAACGCAAGAGAAATGAGAACAGAGCAATAGGAAATTGCATCAGGAACTGTGGTGCATCGAGAGAGACCAAGCAAGCAAAGAGTCATATGCCACCAGATACAGTTCTCAAAACCTCTTCTCATGCTGAGACAGGACCAGGCATGGTACTTACACGTAGAGAGGCATTGGTCTTGCTGGCATTGCAGCAGCCACACTGTACACTTGTGAAATTTGTATTCCAGGCTGGGTCAGGGCAAGCATCAGGTCATGCCTAGTAAAGCTATGTAACGGAGGAAAGTTTGCATCATCTGTCTTACTCATTGTGTGGACTTGATGGAATTGGGCGCTTCATGATATCTTCTCTAAGCAGGGTAATACTGTCACCCATGCTGGCAGCACTAGAGGGGACCAAACACCAGCAAGCACAGAGGAATGCTGCAGCCATCCCCACTCCCCATGGCACCCTTCCCAAGGGCATAGGCAGAAGCACCTGATGCCTTGCCCATTCTCCAGGGGCCACAGCCTTGCTCCCCACACTTTGCCAGATGGGCAGCTCCAAGTGTTGGGTTGCACAGTCTCTCCTCACTTGGGGTTTACAGCAACATGGTACACCCATAGGTACCAGTCCCAAGTGGAGGCTTAGGAACCTTCATGAACATCCAAGAAAACTAAGCAATTCCTCACAACAAAACAGGCTCTGTCTTCATGTTACCTCTGCAAAAAGAATGATGCAACACTGGAGAAAAAACAAATTTGCAAAACACAAATATAGCTAAGGAATACACAAAGAGAAATGCTACGCTCATTGTAACAGAATGCTGGGAGGATTTTCAGAAGTGGCAAAATGTCACTTATATGGTAGATAAAACAGACTTCCCATGTTATCCAGCTGGCTCTCCATCCAGCCTATGGCAACGTATCAATCAAGAGGTATCTTGTGAGATGCTCATTATCTATACAATGCATATAAACACTAGTTAAAATGAAGTGAGATATGTATTCTCTGGGAAAATGCATCTCATCACATTTAAATGATGGTTCACAACTGTATAGTACTCTAATTAGGAACTAACAAATTGATTTTCTCACAACTGTCTTTAAAAATTACTGTCTTTAAAAATTTACTGTCTTTAAAAATTATTCTAGCAGCGAGTTTGTTGCATGCAATACAGCAGTTAAAGTGCTTAAGTGCAATTCCTGATGCATCACTAGGTGGCATTTGGCTGTGTTGGAAGAGTTCAATTTTGGACGTGAAATAAAATGGAGTATTGCATTTTATATGAAGTAATAAAATGTAAGCAACAGTTCAGTGACAGAAATTATGATGTGGATGGATGATAGATATAGATTCATAAAAATGAATTTTTACTACTCTGCACTGGTAAGGCTGCATCTGGAATATTGTGTCCAGTTCTGGGCCCCACAGTTCAAGAAGGACAGGGAAATGATTGAGAGTCCAGTGCAGAGCCACAAAGATGATTAAGGGAGTGGAGCATCTCCCTTATGAGGAAAGGCTGACAGACCTGGGTCTCTTTAGCCTTGAGAAAAGGAGACTGAGGGGTGACCTTATTAATATTTATAAACGTGTAAAGGGCGAGTGTCAGGAGGATGGAGCCAGGCTCTTCTCAGTGACATCCTGTGAAAGGACAAGGGGCAACGGGTGCAAGCTGAAACATAGGAGGTTCCATGTAAACATAAGGAGAAACTTTTTCACAGTGAGGGTGACAGACACTGGAACAGGCTGCCCAGGGCAGTTGTGGAGTCTCCTTCTCTGAAGACATTCAAAATCTACCAGGACACATTCCTGTGTTACCTAATCTAGGTGATCCTGCTCTGTCAGGGGGGGTTGGACTAGATGATCTTGTGAGGTCCCTTCCAACCCCTAACGTTTTGTGATTCTGTGAAAGTGCTAGAATAAATATACAAAATAGGTCATTAAGATACTTTAAGATTACTCCAAGTTGCTTGATGATATATAGTGTAAAGATTAAAATTTGGTTAAGTTTATTATTAAGAGAACAATAGCATCAGTCTTGTGGCTGTGTCCCAGCCATTAACCCATGCCTGTCAGGTGGGATTCAGGTAGATCACTGGGCTAGTCCCTTGATTTAGGTAAAACAGAGAAAAGCAAACAATCACAGACTCCCTCAGGGGTGACTCCAGGCACCTCCAACTGCACCAGGGTGGCCACAGCTGTGGGGGCCAAGTCAGTCTCTGCTGGTGCTCCTGTGCAGACCTCCTTCCTTCCAGGCAGGTGCACCCATCTGGGCCACTCCTCACAGGGTTCAGAGGTCTGCAAAATTGTAGTTGTCTCACCAAATCAAACAAGATCAGAGTGAAACAGGACACACTATTTAGGAAGCAGCAAGCTCCTCCCCTCCCTTCTCTTGTACAAACCACTGCATCATACTGGCAGAGATGTTAGTGCTGCTGAGTCCTCATGGTCTGTGGATGTATAGATTCAGTGTGTAAAGAGGTGCCTTGGACACAACTTTGCTCTCAGTTGATGACAACATGTGTTTCAAAACATCTGCTAATGCTGTTGCCTTCCAGTTCCAGCAAAGGTTTCAAAAGATAATCTAGAAAGAACTCAACATTTTGTTTGTCATTTGAAGGACAAAATCTAGGAAGAAAAAAAATCTTTTGTCTGCCCTTTGCAAAGACAAAAAACTGATTCTAAACTGCCTCCCTAACTTTCCTTCTAGAATTACTTCTAGATATTTACTACCTGCGTATGTGCAGGGGCTGGAAAGGTTTTTTGTTTTAAATGCAAGTCCAGTATTTTCTTAACAGAAAAAAAAAAGCATGCTTTATGGTAATATTTTAAAACAGTAGAAAACAAAAACAAACACAAAACTAAACCAAACCAAACCAAACAACCAAAACAAAATAAACAAAACCAACCAACCAACCAAAATCAAACAAACAAACAAAAAACCCCACCCACAAAAAAAACCCCAACCAAAGCTAGGCAAAACTAGGCAAACAAAATACTCGAGTGAAATAAACATTATTCCTGCAGACAAATGCACCAAGTCCTTCCCTCATCTCTAATATGGAAGTCTCCTGATTATTTGCTGAGTGGCAAAGTACAAGCAAAGACATAAAAATACCTAGTTCACACTGGTTATTTCCCTATTCAGTCAACTGTAGACACATAGATGTTGAGATGTCCCTTTCTCTAATATTTGCAAAAAACCTGAAGCAAATAAATGAACTACTGGGTGTAGGTAAAGTAAGTCATGCTGAACAAATACTACTTTGTGTGCTTCAAGAAAGCAGCCTTTCAGTTTTTTTCAATCAGAAATATTATCACATAATATATATGTTCTAAAGGAGCCTGTTTCATATCCCAAAAGGCAGACATTTCCCAGAAAAAGTCCAGCTCACAAGCCTTTTATTAAGGCATTTATTTTTTCTGCACCCTTCAACAGTTGCTCCCCTAGCTCATAAACATACAGTCAGGGCCATGAACACTAATTGTGGAGCTAGTAAAGTTGCAGAATATGGTGATTTGCTAACATACTGCTTTAACTCTCTCACACTGTCCTCTTTCTCTGAAAACAAAGCAAGAATTGAAACATGAGGTCCATCTAAAGGTGAGATGACTGTATCAGACTAATGCATTAACCTGCTCACTGCAAATGATTCCTCACCTGCATTCTAATCATCACACACACACTGCCAATCTCCATTCATGATGTCAGAAACAGTCCCTTCCTGGTGTGTTCTTCAGTCTGCTGCCTGCATTCACCCACTGCCAGCAGAGCACTTTGGAAATGGATCTGTCAATTAGTGCTGGGAGCAGAAAGTCACACAGTGGCACTTTGTGTTCAAACCAGAAATCGAGATGTTTATTTTTCATCATTGCAAAGTGACACCTAACAACCCACCTTGTAAAAATGATTTTGTTTCAGGTTTGAATCAGAAAGTGCCTTAGCTGGGTTATTCCCAGCCTGGCAACAGCTGAAAAGCATAACCATGCTGGGGCTACCCAGACTTGTGCATCCTGATCCTCCGTGGGCAGATGAATATACAGCTTTTATGTGGGACCACCAGTAAAGTACTCCCAAACTGGGATCTGCCCTTTAATTTGGCAAACCTTTTTGGTAGCTATCACTGCAGGCAAAAAACTGAGGCTGGTGGAGGTAACCAAGGATTTTTATGAATCAGATTGTGTTGAGGGGAAAAAGAATCAAAATAACTCACAGCACAAACCTGATGCTCTGTTACCAAGCTCACGGCGCTTCCAGAGATATAAATATACCAGTGGTATAGTACCCTGCCACAGTCACTTTAGGACTACATGGATATATTTATACACACAGAAGCACTATTTCTGCCACTTCATTCCCCAGAGTGTTACCTCTGGCCATGATGTCACAGCTGCAGCAAGAGCCACCTCCCTGTGTGCTGGGCACATAGGGGCATCCAAGGCCAGCATGGCCTGTGGCAGGTAGCGGGGGCTGCAGAGCTTCCCCAGTGCCACCAAGTCCAAAATCACGAGGTACCTCTCCTGGAGAAGGGGGAATGCAAAAAGACGGGTTAAAGCTCCAGTTTGACAAGTCCCAGGCAGCCCCCTCCTCCCCAGTTTCTGCTATTATCACTCCATAATGATTTTTCTCTCTGACCTTTCAGGCAATGGCTGAAAGGGGTGCAGAGAAGCAACTCATCAGTCAGCTCCTCCTGGCCCTGCACCACCCTCCAGCTTGAGTCCAGCAGAGAGGCACTCCAGAAACTGCTCACTCAGAGTAGAGTTCTCAGTCCTAGCAGCATTGCGCTTGGGTTTTTTTTGGAGTCATCCTGCTGGCTCCTCTGGTGTCCTACAAAATGCTTATTGGGCAAAGTGATCAGGAACCACAGCAAGAGGTCACTCTGAGGTCTACCTGTCACTGAAAGTGCTTTTGGTGTTTGGTTGCATGTCGTGCAAGAGTGAACCACCTCCAGCAACACAGACCATGCCAATGCTAACCCAAACAGGCTCATGGCTGCTTTCTCTTGCTTCTGCATCTCTTCTGCCCTCTTCCTCCTACGCTGGCAGAGCCACAGATAAATTGCCCCCTGGGACTGGCTTTCCATCCCCCTGAGCTGTGCCCTGGGACCATGAATGAGGAGCACTGGCTGGCCTCTGCCAAATCTATGCTGGGAAGTGTTAACGCATGCTTGACTACAGACAAGCACCATCCCTGTGACTGGGGATACTGGGGATTGCACTCCTCCAGCTTTGCCCACCAAGGATCAACTACAAGGCTGCTCCTGACAGTGCCAACCTCCTCCCTAGCACAGCATAGTCTGTGCAGAGGGAGCACAGCAAGATCATATGGGCAAGGCAGGATATGGAACTTAGTTTTGTGGTCATGTGAAACTTCCTGCCTGCCCCGCTGATAATCATAGCCAAAAAATGTCATCTTAAAAGTTCTTTGTGCAGTTTTAAGATAGACATCCACAGTACATAGACAAAAGCAACCTCACTTTCAGCACCATCTCCCATTTTACTTACCCACAAAGGCCAACTGCAGACAGACACGCTTTCGGCAAACAGCACCTTAGTCTACCTTTGATTACTAATCAGCAGATGTGTTGTAGGCTACATTCAAGTAAATGTCACAGGGAGATATAAATACAATTTTATTTCTTCTAAGAGTATCTGAAGAGACATATTTTGCCTACTTCAAATAATATACTAAAATCACTTTTTCTTTTGGAAACGCTTCATTTTTCAAGTATCAGATGAACTTCACTACTCTTTCTTTAGTGAAGCATTCTTGTTTTTAAGACAGCATAAAGTGAACTATTTTCTTTTTTCTTTTTCTGAAAGCACATATTTGCAAATGTTTTTTTTTAATTGCAGTATGTTACAAATGGAGAAGCTCTGCACAGTTTACCAAGGTAAGATTTGCTCTGATTCAGAATAGATTGATAAGGGATTCCAGCACAAAGCTGAGGTAAATCAATGCACATCATCTGCAATAAAAGTAAGACTTGTAAACTGATAAGGGAAAAGATAAACCCTGTACAAGAAACGGTTGAGGAATTTTATATGCTTCTTTTTCTTTCAGTGATAGAATGTAACAATGTTGTTTAGCACTGACAGATGTCTTTGAAACACTTCATCAGGATCAGCTATCTTGTAGAAGCTTAAGATAAATAACAGGTTCTGCTCTAAATCATATCTACACAATACCACAGAAGTTTATGAAGAATGTCTCAAAGCAAGCAAGCTGATTCCCAAATTGCCTTCTCACAAATCACCAAAATTGCTTCAGAGTACCTTACAGCTAGCTTGCTGGTGGCCTAATGTTTACGTTCTTCATCTTTCAAATTTGTAAGAGAAATAGCTTAATTATATTAATTATTCCACCATCACTTTTTTCCCTTAATAGTACCTGTCACAGGGAAGTCACATGATTTTTGAGTAGGAGGGTGATGGCCACAAAGCTTCCTTTTGGTTGGCACACTCCAAACAGTATGATAATTCCTTCTGGACATGTTTAGTCAATTATGAGTAAGGACTATTTAGCTTTTGAGTTACTCTTTTTTGTCTCTGAAACCTGGTGTTAGAAGTTGAAAACATGAACTCTTAAGCATATCTTTATTCTTTTGTTAATGATATTGAAAGAACTTGAATGTAAAAGAAAAAACCAAAACATATAGTGTTTCTACTATAACTTGAAGAAGGAATGGTGTTTCTTTGCCCTGAAATTATATGCCACTTTAACAATTTCTCATAGTTCACAATTGAAATCTGGTTTTCTTTTCCAGTGCAACTTTGGTATTCAAAGCACATGTTATTTTAGTATTTGTTCATTCAATCCTCAAAATGTGCTGTCTGCCATGAAGATTTACAACCCTAAATATCATTATCAATGACTACAAGCCATATTGTTACCTTGTTGAATATGGGTACATTATTGACCAACTTTATTGCAAACAATTTCCAGTAAAATTTTAGCATCACAACTGTTGTCAGTGTAAATACAAAATAAGTAAGAACAGACACTCAAATAAACAGTGACCAACTGCAAAATAAATGCAAGTCTAAATTTATTGCTGTGTTTATAATTTATTAGCTCTCTGCCTTTAACTTTGGAAATACAGTCAAGCTGCATGTAGTAAAAAACCAATATACTAACTCCTGATAAAAGCCTGGGCAAATGAGTAGAATATTTGTGAATACGGGCCTGTGAAACCCACTAAACACCCTTTGCTGCGACAAAAATGAATCATGACATGAATGTCCAGACCTTAGATACTCCCAAGAAGCTTTATCATCGACTTAGATGAAGCCAGAACTTAACCCAAGTTGTCTGTGAGGTCTAAAAGGGAGTACAGGATGGGAAAAAAGGAGGCAGTGGAAAACAGGAGGCATTGCATTGGATCCCAAGAGGTTTAAAAACTGACATTCAGAGGGGAAGCACAGTTATAGCTGTACACAGATGGATTGCCACCTTCTAGCAACGTGAAATCAAAATGCTGACATGTCAAAGGTTTTGTGATTTTAAAAGCATAGATTCATGGGGGTTGAAACTAGATGATCTTTAAGATCCCTTCCAACCTAAACCTGTGATTCTTATTTTTTAGGCATACAGCAAAAAATAAATTCCATTGGTGCAATGCTAACATGGGAGGTACGTGAAGTGGTCGAACCCATGTTAAGAGGGCATTAAAAATAGTATTGGGCAAGGTGATGGCTCATGAATGGCACGTGGTGGTGTGAGAAGTGAATTCTCCCCATGTGCCTTCATAGCACATTTTTGAAAGAGTTACTTTGAAAAGAATGAAACTGAAAAATTCTTCCCATAAAATTATTAAACCCCAACTTCTAGCTAATAAAACACCACATTTATAGAGAAAGTTGTGTGCACTGTTGTGGTATTTTGCTTTGGAATAGTTCACTTAGATTTGCCATGAGATGAAAACACTCAGATATTACCTCAAGAATATATTTTTTTTTCATTTTGCATTTACACAGGCACTCCTCTGGCAAGGTGGCAGGTAAAATATGCTACAGTACTCATGACTTGAAACCACATGGAGTAAACTGAAATTATAAATTGAGCATTTTACTTAAATAATCACAACTGAAATGCCATGTTTAAGTAACTAAACATAAATCATATACTTTACAAAAGTTAGGGACATCATTAGGGAAAAATAATCCCAGTGAAACCATCAGCATTAGGTCATCAGTCATTATCCCCCACTGGAACCTGTAATTTCAGCTCTGCTCTTGCTGAGGTAACAATTATTGTTTTCCAATAGGACAGTGATTTTATTTATCTTCCTGTCTTTAATTCACAGACAGTCTTTGCGTGGGTCACTACATGCAACATGACCGCTGCACTGAGTCTCCAGCACAGGTAAGAATTCATAGTCTTCTGAGTGTGATCATAAATGTGAATTAGTTCCTACTCACACTGTGTATTCTAACAAAATTCATAGGCTATTCAAATCTAACAGCTGTTCTTGGTGATTATTTTAGTCTATGCTGACAAAAAAAAAAAAAGCTGACAAACAGGGAAGAGTGCTGAACTGGTCTGACTGTTTCATATCATTTCTTCTCACAGTTTTGCTGAAAACCTACAATGTTCCATGACGGTCTCTGATTTCTCTGATATAGCTATGTGTGAAATTGATTTGAGGGGAATAAAGCAGCTCGTACATGTCATCTCTATTTGGAGACACCTGGGTTATTTGATCATAAGGAAATTTCAAACTACTTTGGAAAAATAAAAGATTCCGCCAAAACCACCAGAAATTTACCTCTGTCTGGATTTCTACAAAGCTTGTGTATTAAAAATTCACATCCAAATATAGATTAAAAATGGTAGTAGTATACTAATATGGACAATGAGTGATATTTTTTAAATAAGGTTGAAAGAGACCAAATTAAAGCAAAGGTTCAAAATGTCACAGGTAGTATTAAAATCCATGACAGTTGAATTTACAAATGAGCCTTAATTGCAGAAACCTTAAAAAAATTTAAAACCCCCAATATCTTATCATACACATAAACAGTCATGAAGTACTGAGACAGGGGGGTGTGGGCCACTGGGCACAGGGTGTGGAAACAAAGTGAGTTTTTTCTGCGTTACACAATTACTCACTCAAGGGCCCCAGGCACTTGAAAACTTCCTTTAGGTGTGCTTTGCATCAGGGATGTGATGCTTATCTCTAGATTATCCGATTTAGCAGAATTATATCACTTGGAAAATATACCTTTTTGCTACATGATAAATCAAGGCAAAGTTATTTTTTTGTATTTTAGAAGTGTCTTTGGTCTTCAGTACTTGATCACTGGGGCGAGAGGGGGAGGCTTTCAAAATACACTGTTGGTAGAGCCTGTGGGGAGGGAACAGTACAGACTGTACGGAAACAGCAGACTCCCACCAACCATGAATTTTGGAAGGTTTTGGCAGCTTCTGCTTTTCCCCTCATGCTTGAGAACATTTCAAAGGCAGGATTACAAAAGAAGGCATAATATGTTCAGTTCAAAACTGTAACTGGGGCTCTGAGGAGAGGAATGGGGGCAGGTACAGAGACACTGAAGGGTCTTTTGAAGGGCTCATTACAAAGCACTTACCTTTATACCTCTGCACAGGTACAGATCACAGACCAGCAAATGATTCACCACCTCCCCATTTAGACAATAAGGAAGAGAATAAGATAACCTGAGACTGCTTTACCAACCCGTGCATCTGACCTAAATACCACAGTTAAGCAACAGGGTTTTGTGAATGTAGGACTTCAGGCAGGAACTGGACTGATACCAACCTGATGCTTTGGCAGCCTTTGCTCTAAGTAATTTATAAACATGCTGCTGTCATCTTGCACCTATGAATTATGAATTTCTCAATACATTCAAGGGGTAAGGTTATTACATACCAGAAATCTGTGGTCACAGAAAAGTCCAAAGTAGTAACCCTCCTTAAAACAATAATTAATATGACTAAACAGCATTAAACCTCCTACACCTTTTCTCTCAGCTAGAAACTCCTGCTGTGTACTGATCCAGATGATCACCTTGTTCCTACCCAGGGGCATGCCTAGAGTGCAGAGAAGGATGTACTGAAAAAAAAAAAAAATCAATGAAAACCAAAAAGAAACTAAAATCAACAACAAAATGCTCAAACCCATGTCTTTACATTTATTCAAGATTTTCAATCCTTGCATCAGCACTTACCTTCCACTTGTTTAAAACTTCATCTTTCCCAGGGCAGTAGAGATGGGAAGATAAGAAAACTACCACTATAGGGATACTTCTTTTGCAGACCCTATCATCTTTGTTTATGGTCTCTAATGAATAACTTGCTCATGGATAAACATGCTACCACTATTATTTTGTCTTAGCAGAGTCAGCATGATTCAGAAGAGAACAGTCATAAGACTGTCAGTTCCCAAATTGTCAAAAGCTGTGGGAACCCAAAAATTAGTAGCTGAGAGAAAAGGTTTAACTCTCATTACCATACACAAACACACTGAAAAAGGAAACATTGCTATCCAGCAGACTACTCTGGGCCAGACAGGTTTCTCCTGCCTAAAGAATGACAGAGAAAAATCACTACAAGTCAATGTATTTATTATACCAACTTGGCTGGAAAAACAAGAGTTCTTTGGCACATAATCCCTCTTCTTAGGGCCTTAAATTGTACTGACTTTAAAAGTGCTAAGATGGACAGAAGAGTGCATTTAGGCACGACAGCTCGTGCCAAACTATGCCAAGCTTCCCTTTTGTATCCCAGTCTTTTGAAACAGGTGGTAATAGAGCCATTGTAATGTACATGCTTATCACTGTCCTGGCCGGAGGACTAGAACCATTCCCATGGATACCTGTCAGAAACTATTGACAACTGCTGGTTCTCAGAAATCAAACCTATGCTATCTTGACCCTTTGGGGTCAAGATAAATTTGCTCTGGGCATAATTTTACTACTTTGTCAAAAGTTTTTATGTGATAAAGTCTCCTTCTCTGCAAATTTGTGTGAATGTGTTCTACTGCTCTGGATAGAAGAATCATTACTAGCAGTCAACAGGCTGAAGAGAGGATTCCATGCTGAGAAACAACATGTAAAGTCTCCCAGGAATGAGTAAACCCTGGAGACCAGTTGTCCTGTTAAATCCACCAGAACTGATAAATTCATACTACCAAGAGCCTGCTGGCTGTGTACAAAGTCACTACCCATGCCAGTATCAACCACAAGTTGCATAATTTGGATCCTGTACAAGCAGGTAGTGGTTGCTATGTGCAGACAAAATAACTTCCAGAATTACACATACACACCTGAAAAAGCAAAGAGTTCTTTGAGGGACTTTCTAACTACCTACCTAGGAGCCAGAAGTCCCAAGAGTTGGGATTGGCCTCTCAGTTGTTGGCTCTTACAGGGTAATTATGTAAGTAAGTCAATGTGCTGTGTGAATAGTTACCCGCTATTAAAGCTTTATTAAAAAAAAGCCTTCTGCTGATTGGGATCTACGTATCTCCCAACTTGATCTGCTATCATGGAAAAGGGAATTTACAGAATCAAGCATCCAACTATTTTAGGAGTTATATCTTGGCAATACCAATCCCCAGCAAGTAGGACTGCAGCTGTCACTAACTGATTTAACTTCTCAAATGATTTGACCAAAAAAGCATTTGCAGAGGTCACTCTATGCAAGAACTCATTTCCAAAACTTCCTTATAAGTCCAGGAACTTGCTCCATTTTTCAATGATTCCTGGCCAAAAACTCCACCCTATCAGCATAAACCTTCCAAAGTATTTCCAGCAGACCTTTAGATTTTGGCACATAAAATCATCTCTCGGGTGTATGCAATAGACTAACAAGTGCATTGCTACTGCTGCAAGTTGTGCCATGTTGTTATGCGTTACCAGTCAGTTGAAGAACTACTTCCAGAAATCTTAGAGCTGTTAGGAAAACTTTTATGACCTCATCTGATGATATGCAAGCTAAGCATTCATGCCTCTGGAAAGACTCTTTAGTAAGAATATGTTGTTGTTTCACTAATTCCTACTCTAATGTTTCATTTCTACACTTCCATGATTTCACTGTCTGCTGCTTCTAAGTAATGATAAGAAACAACTCCAAGGAACTAGAAACTGGCAACTTCTGTCCTTAGCAGCTTCTCTTTATTTGTTCTGCTCTATTAGTTCAATGTAGGGAGGAGAAGACACTAGGAAAAAATTCTTCATGGAAAGAGTGGTGGGATATTGGAATAGGCTGCCCAGCGAGGTGGTTGAATCACCCTCCCTGGAGGTGTTTAAGAATCACTTAGATGTAGTGTTGGGGGATATGGTCTAGGGGTGAATTTGTAGAGTAGGGTGAATGGTTGGACAAGATGATCCCATGGGTCTTTTCCAACCTAAATGATTCTGTGTGTGTGTGAGGACAAGGGGAATTTACTCTTTAAAGACACAGACAGATGATGGTTTGTTACATGACACAAGGCTGCTACAGCAGTGCTAATAAAAATCAACTGCTGGACTGTTTACATTGTTTTGCATAAGCTCCTTCAAGTGCCCGGAGCTGAACAGTAGCTTTGTAGTGCTGAAAGTTTCTGCTCAACTTGTTTACCAAGGTCTTGCCCTTAGCTGAAAGCTACAGAATTGCACTTGAGATTTTTCACTTCATGCAAGTGTTTATAATCAGGAACTTTCTTCTGGAAATTCCAGTGCCAAGCCCTATCAATGAGCTCTTAAGCTTTGACTATGGGCTGAACAGAACTGTGTCTTAACAAAGAAAGGTGTTTGGCTTAAGTTTTTTTTTTGTTTGTGGTTTTTTTTTTTAATTTTTTTTTTTAATTTTTTTTTTA
>JANHGN010003621.1:135308-165636 GCA_024605025.1 Megaceryle maxima | reverse complement strand
CAACCACCTCCCTGGGCAACCTGTTCCAGTGCTCCACCACTCTCGTGGTAAAGAACTTCCTCCTTATTTCTAATCTAGATCCACTCCTTTCTAATTTAAAACCATTACTCCTCGTCCTTTCACTCCAGGCCTTTGTAAAGAGGCCCTCTCCAGTCTTTTTATAAACTCCCTTCAGGTACTGGAAGGTCACTATTACGTCTCCCAACTGTTTCTGGTCAAGACAGGAAAAACAAAAAAGGCAATACACAAGAAAATTAATAGACCTCTATTTCTCTTTCCTCTAAGTAAAAAGAGGGTGCAACATGAAAAAGAACTGCTTTTCATCTCTCAGTCATTTCCTAAAGGAATTAAGATTATTCACTCTAAAATGAAAATATTCTACTACATTTGCACAAAAAAAAAAAAAGCTACTTTATTGTGAGCCAATGCTTCAGTGCCTTTTTAACTGTCAATGCTTAAAGTACTTTCCAGTTTCTTTTGCTGAAGAGATGCATAATGGGCAGAGTACTTGATTTTAAATGACTTTATCAGAGTGCATAAGAACAAGGTAAGCCAGAAACACTAGTGCCAAATGCAAATATAGTTTTATTCATTTTAAAAAGAGACATATTTAATTTGAAAGCATATGCTTGTGCATCCACCCTATCTTGTACATCTGAATGGCTTGTTACTTACCCACAAAAACAGCTGTCATTATTTTAAACCACAACATAATGGGCTATGTCCATTACCAATAAAATGTTTCTAAATAAAGTAACTTGGAAAAAAAATCATTGTTTTACTAAAGACTTCACAGATGTCAAGACAGCAGGAAACGTTCATTTTTGTTTTCTGCAAGCACTCTTTTTTTTAAGCAGAGAAAAAAAAATTCTTATAAAGTCAAGAATTCTGGAGAATTAATTCTCAACTGCTAGAAGCTCCACATGGCAAAACTCAGTACTATTAATGCAGAAAAGCTGGTCAGACTTCAATTGCAAACAAGGAAGGTAATCTTTGCTCAGAGTGTCTCTGTAACTGAAACAGCCTGAAGAGAAGATCATTTGCTTACATACATATTAAGGAAGGAGCTAGAAATGCCTTGGAATATAGGAAGCACATATCAAAGACTTGATGGTCTGATCACAAGCAATTAATCTCATCTAAATGCTCTATTACTCAGCAGGCAACGTTCACTGCTTTTCACCCAGTGTCCAAGATGCAGTGACTATATCAGCCCACCCACATTTTCAGAATACCTCTGCCACCACTGAAAATTATTACTCTTTTTTTTTTTTGGTGAAAACCCAAGAAGCAAACCTTCAGGAGTGCACACAGTGAGAGACACTAATGCCACACAAGGTGTCACAGCCTAGATGAGCAGGGAGTGTGTGCATGTCCCTGTGTACCTATGTGGTCACAGGGCCCCAGTGGCAGCATGTGGGACACCCAGCTCGGGACACTCAAGTGCCCAGCACTCAAGTGCTGCCTTCAGCTGAGGTCAACTGGTCAGGCAAGCCAAGGGCTAAGCACACAACAGGAAGGGGGAATAATAATAATAATAATAATAAGAGTTTCTGCAGAAAGTTTTCACAGAAAGATGACAAACTCCAATAAGGCTAGAAACACACAGGAGCAAGTCTGACTGGTCCCTGAGATGTTCCCACTTCTATTACTTGGTATCTGACAGTTTTACTGCTTTTGATGAGTGGTTCCTGTAGGAAATAGCTTGCTCTGGCACGTTAGTTACACAAAGGTATTCTGCAACCCTTCTGCCATTAAACTATTGCACTTCTAAGTAGGGATGTTGCTTGGTTTGTCCAGAACAACACATTGCATTTGCCTGCCATTTCAGTCTGCACAACCAACTCCCTCACACAAACCAACATTCCTAATTCTATTGGGCTACATTTGCATCTCTGCACACAATAAATAAATCTTGCATCAAGTCACATCTTGCCGATTAAACAGAACCCTACCATTACTTTAAATATTGTTGACAGGGGGAAGGAGTTTGTCAGAGAAAGCAAAACCCCACAGACTGTGCATTAAAAGGATTCACAATATGTGACTATGAGAAAACTCACAATATGTGAGGTTTTTTTGTTTGCCTGCATGAACCAGAAACCTTCAAGCGACCAACATTTACAAAGTAATTAGCAATTTGTTGTTGTTAATGATCTAGCACCACTTTTTCAACAAAAAACCCATGTCTGAATGTCACCAAAATGTATTAAGATGAAAGTAGTATCAGGATAACATCTAAAAAGTAGTAACTTCTTACAAGTAAACTTCACAAACCACAGCTGAAACAGTTTCTTTATAAGACAATTTTCTAAGGCACATGAGTTTTACCTCAAGCAGCTCAAAAAGGATGGATTTACCATCCAGAACCAAAGGCATGTTCATGTCAGACAAAACTCATGTAATACACTCAAAGATGGTATCATGTTATATTACAGTCCTCTTGCCACCTGCCACAAGGCGTAACCTACGTAAGAAAACTTTTGCAAGACAAAGATTGCGTTAAATAGTTCTCCAAATTATTCTTTCATCAGCTGATGCTCAGAAAAATAATACAGCCTTGTTTTTAGGCAGAAGCATTTAATGCACATATGGGCTAAAGCAAACTTGGCAAGCAGCTGCCTCAGTCACTTCTGGAATTTGAGGAAACAATCAAGGACTACCACGGAGTCAAGAATTTGGGATATTTCCAAATTCAAAGCAAAGTAATACAGTACACTACCATGGGATGTATCGGAGAAACTGGCTAAACCTGTACAGCTCCAATCATTCTTAGTTCTCACATGCAGAAGAAAAATGTACAGGCTGTTGCTCAGCAGAAATAAAGGAAGGCTTTTCTTTAAACACCATGTCCATCTACTCCAAACATTTATTTTTTTTTTACAGAACATCAAAGACATAATTTCATGAGGAATAAAGAAATTGTATATGAGAAAAGCAGCAGAAGAATCTAGCTGAAGAAAACCAAGATGCTTTATAGTCAGACTGCCCCAAAGACCATGCCCATTAAATGCAGCGTGGTTATTTTTCTTTGTAAGGAAAGCAAGAAGAGGAAGAGTAAAATGACAAAGGTGTCAGAGCAATCACAGTGCTGTATATCTTGATTGGACTGCACGCTTAGAGAGAAGTACCTGATGCAGTTAAAAGTAGTAAAACTGCTTTTGACTGACAGAAATTAGTTGTCAGTTATTTGAGGCACTGAAGTAGCTGCTGTATTTTAGGCATCTCTACTGCAAGGCAGTATGGAACTCAACCATCAGTTAGGGAAGCGACAAAAGCTGTAGGGAAATAAAACAGTGTTGCTACTACAGCAATGACAATTTCAAGAGCACGTCTGGAGATTCTAGCCTGAAATGAATTTTCAGCAAGAACACACATGAAAACAAACATGGATGCAGAGAAGGATAGGGATATACAAATTGTATTAGGACTGCTGTAAACCACTGACATCTAGAGATAGGCAAGAAAAATGCAGAATAAACTGCAGCACAAAACTTTCATATGCAATAATTCTTAATTTATAAATGATTAATATTTAATTCCCATCCTTTTTTTCCTCTTTAGATTTTCCCTTTTGTGCTGCTTGTGATGCACAAGGATCATAAACCATTTATACAGAGTAAGACAGCAATGGCAGCATCCACGTCACGTGCTCAGATCATGTTTGACTGAAGCATTTACATCCTAGATTATAATGTAGATTTCCCATTCCCTAATCTTTGACTCTAGATTCTATAGAGCCACTGCTCTCCAGGTGGTTCAGATCTCCAAGGCTAGTCAGTGCCATGCAATTGGATCTAGTAGTTGGTACTCTCTCTGACAGCCAGTTCGTGAATGAACTAGTCCACAATTTAGTAAGCAAGTATCAATCAGTCTTAATGGCAATCCCCTCCATGGGCCATCTACATGCTGCTCAGATATAACCACAGATCCCAGGAAAGACAGAATTAGATTGTGCAGCTTCTTACCTGCAGCTCCTTTGAGACTCTCTCTAAGTGGTTAGTTATCTTTTTTATTAGGTCACTATACATCTGTTCCGAATGCTGCTGGCATACACACTTATACACACAACTGCAGAAACAAATATAGGAACAAACAATGAACTTACAACAGTTTGCAATGAAGAGTAACAGACTTCAAAATATTTTGTTAAAGTCACAATTTAGAGGATAATAAAGTTAACTGATTGCTGAGCATTTCAATACAGCCCTGCACTTGGAATAAGCTCCAGCAGACTCTTAAGTCTCCCCTGGAGGCCCCAGTGTGTCCATCCCATTCCCCCTCCCCAACTTCACTTTTCATTTACATTGAGTCCTCTTTAACAGTGCACTTCAGAACAGCCAGGATAATTCTGTCAACAGCACACCCCTAATTCTGGCTTTTGCCTCTCCTATGTGAACAAAGTCAATATTAAAAAAAGCAGGTTTGTTGATTATATGCAAAACCCTTATTAAAAGGGGTGCACACTGACAAGCAGTCAAAAAAGTTGCACCAAAACCGTAAGAGTTTTTACTGCAAAAGTTCTACAATTACAGACCCAAGCATGTTACTCCATCCTTTGTTACTTAAATTCTAAGACAACCCTACATTTTCATATTAAACAAAGATGCCGAGGAAGAGCAACAAAACTTAATTCTACATTCCATGGTTTAGCTGTGTTAACTCTGGTCTTCAGCATCACTTCTGTCTTTTAAGAATTTTTTTTTTCCCTCACACTGCAATAACTTATCTGCAAAGTAAGACTATGTACTGAAAACATATCTACCACAGCTGTAAAACAAATACATGTATTACTTTCAGGAAGTAGTTACATCAAGGTAGTTGTCATCATCAGGACTAAAACCGACATCTGTACCAAGCAGCTTCTACTTCTCTTGAGTGCTTTCATCCTTTGAAGTCAGCATTTTGAAAAGCAGTTGTCAAAACTCAAGACTTAAGACTTCACCTGGTACTCTGGGCAAGTGAAATCTCTTCCCTGTGCCTCTGTTCTGCTCCCCTCTCCCTCCATCCTGCTGTAAGGAGTACTGTGACAGTGAGCAATTTAGGCCAGAGACTGCTCCTTAGGATGTGCACAAACTAACAAGGTCCAGATCCCAGGCTGCAATTCTACAAGCTTTAAATAGCCCCAAAAGCCTAAAGCTATGGTACAGCCACATGGTGTCTGTAGGGGAACTGCAACCTTCCAATCCTCTCCTAAGCAGGCGGTACAATGACAACAAACTGCAAAGATGGGATTAAAAGAGCTGCAGACTGGGCTATTGGAACTTTCTACTGCAAGTGAGAGGTTAAGCACCAACTCCAAGACAGTTCTCTCATTCAGTAACTGCCACTCTCAAAGCCTTCTGGAGGAAGCTTTTACCAGTAAATTCTCAGTAACTTCCAGAAGTTTTTATTTTTTCCCTTTGAGAATTTCAAGAATCCCAAAAATATAGTGTCTATCCCTGTGCAAAGTCTGCTTATTTGGCAAACCATGTTATTTCTTAAACCAAAAGACTCCACACAACCTCTCCTACTATCGTATTTTAAAAATAATTGAGTATCTGTAGTTTGATATTATTTAAATAACAAAATCATCCTGTTTCTTTCACACAAAATCTACCAACAATAAGTGCTATTTTGGAACAAGCAACGGCAAAAGAAGACTTCTTGGTATGATGCAGTGACAAGCAAAAATACCAATTTAATTTGGATCCAAGAGCAACACTAAGAAAAGCCAGATTGATTTCTGTGATCTCTTTGAAACCAGTCAGCTAGGTAACAGCAAACAGGGTTTGCTCCATAACTAACCAGTACATAGCCACTTCCACAAGATGACTGCTTCATTTGCAATGATGCAACTAAACTGATTTTTAAACTACAACTCTGCTTAGTGTTACATACAATATTGCTACACCTGCTTCTACAACCCATCCTGCAGTCAAACACCAGTCTCCATCTCTACGTGCAGAGTGTGTTTACACTTTATTTGAACACTTTTATTTACAAGTTCCTTCCCAATTTTCAGATCCTGTTTTCAGTTCCTGATTTTGGGCTGGTTCTGTGAATCACCCTTGCCCTGCTACTACCCAAAAGAAGTCACCAGCTTGTCAATCCTTTAGCATAACCAAAAACCCCAGGAAAGGGAAGACACAGGCAGGACATTATAAGGTAAGCATTTAATGAAGAGGAATGAAGATGAGACCTGTAAGTTGTCTTAAAGAATAACAATCTAATCACCTGGAAGGCAGTCCTAATGTTGCCAGAAGTACAACTTAACTGTTCACATTTTCCTTTCCTCGAAGTTTCCTTCACATCTCTCTGTCAATATACTTAACCCTTTTGATAGAAAGTGACTATTCATAGCCAGGTTTTGGAATCAGAGATGAAAACAGTCACGAATCACACATTGATACCTTATGGGCAAACTGATCTGTATTAACTTCCAAGGTGTGTATGCAGATACTTATGTCCCAGCTCTCACTACTGTGGAGTAGACACCTACAGTTACCACTAATCATGTCAAATTTAGTCTCTTGGGTATCTAATAATGTATTTTGAGTTTGCATTAAGGAAACTTTGATTTCTTTGATCATCATAAAGACAATCAAAATGACCACTGTATTTTCAGCTCAGTTTCATTTTAAAAAATAAAAAATAAAAAAATATAAAAGATATGCAGCTATTTGAACCACTTCAAAAAACACCCCATTCTCAGACTAAACAACTAGGATAGGGAAGCAGAGAGGATTTAAACCTCATCTGCTACAGACCTTCTACAGTACTCTGAGCAGACACCATCATTCAATTCAACAACAACAACCAAAAAATAAAAAACAAACAAACAACAAAAAACCACAAACAAACAAACAAAAACACCAAAAAAAAACCCCACGAACACACAACCAAAAAAAACCACACACAACCCCAAAACAAAACACCCCCCCACACACACACACAAAAAAACCCCACAAAAAAACACCAACCAAAAACAAACAAAAAAACCCCACACCACAAAACCAGTTTTTCTTCCATCCTTAATCTACATTACCTAGATTATAAATCCAGTAACAGGATACCCTCTGAAATTGAAAAAAGAAAACACCAAAACCAAAAACACCACCACAACCCTCCTAGTGGGAAGAGGCCATGTCAGAGTAATTACATCCACAGATGTAATTTTAAAAAGAAAACTTTAAAAAGCTGACATGCTACTTTGGCCAGTCACAGTAAACTACAGCCACTCTTTCATTTTGGTAAAATACATGCAACAGACATCTGTGCATCCTTGCAATAATGCATCAACCCTTCTACATCAGGGTGATGCTTATCTACAAGAAAATTAAACCCATTATTTCTTTACCACTTTAAAGTTTTATTTATCATAAGAGATGGCAAAGAAACTGCAGTTACCTGAAAACCATAACTAGGTACAGATCTGCTCTAGGTATTAAAGCATTAACTGTGCACACCCACTCTTTATCAGAAATGACTACGGTGAGATTTTGGCTTAACTCTTACTGGCACCTGTTTGCACATTGGGGATTTCACACCAGGAAAAGGATTTTGGTGACTTACACTAAACCTCCAAAGTGTGTCAATTCAAATTTACCATCTCAATTATTGATACACATGCTGGTATCAGAGTCCTGGTAACAGCTCCTCACAGAATTTGCAGAGCAAAGAGGAAATTTATTAAAGTTTTTTATTGAAGTTAAGAGGCAAGACTGAACAACTGCCATTCTTGGATCTGGTTCCCTATTCCAAAGTTTTAAAGTGGAGAGACAAAGCAGCTGGGTAGGAGACAGCGCTGAAACACTCAGTGACTGAGCTGCCAGTGCAATTTCATAGAGTATGGTAAAGATAACCATACTGCAGTGCTACTAGTTGTGTTGCTGGCAAGGGCCAGTAGTTTTAACTGTATCTTGGCCAGTGAAGGCAGCAACAGCTACCCAGTTTCCAATCTATTCACCAGCACCCTGGCTACATGTTAATCTCTTAAGAAACTGCCAGATCTCTAAAGCACTTAGTATTTTGGTTTGAAGCAGTAAAGTGGTTTAAAACAAATCCCTACCATCCCCACTACTGTGCACTAGCTTAAGCCGTAGGACAATTCTGCTGTATGACTAGACCCCTTTTAAAGCAAACTGCAGCTCCAGGCCAGGTATGAATCAAATGTTCTCCAGACAAGAATGGAGATATAAAGGACTGAACGTTGCATCAGTCCTTCAGACAGCCTCTAACTGCACGTCCTGCAGGGTGGCTGGACAAGGGGGAAACTGGACCAAATCCACAAGTGACAGATTATATGGATGGACCTCAGCACCAACTGCTTCTATTTATTTCTACACCTCTGCTGCACCAAACTGATTCTTATTAGACAGACATGACAAAGAAGCTTTTTGAAACATTAAATCAAACACCTATCACACAAGTCTCCCCTTCTTCCCCTCTGAGGAAAGGATGTTGAGACTTTAATAAATTTCTTAATATATTACACTGCACAACTGTGGTGGAGCTTAATGTTAATGTTTTCAAGCACTTGTGCATTTTAAATCTTTAGCATTTATAACTCTTAACAAAGATGTCTGGTATTCACTCATTCCAACCATTTAAACAATACTGTGCTTCACATAACCTTCTCACTTGCCTCCTCATAAATACAAAATACAGCACATGCATAGGCTGCAAGAGAAAATATTTCACTTTAAGGGGGGGGGAGTAACACATTAGTTAAAAGATTTCCTTACCTGTATATTTGTTCATAGGAAATAGGGATGTAGTCACCAGGACTCTGAGTTAAAAGTTGATCTATGGCACTGTCCAACTTTGGCCAATATGTGCTCTTATAGTCTTCAATTGTTATAACATTCATTACTACAAGAAAAAGACAAAACTACATTTAGTGACTTTAACTAAAAGATTAGAAGCACATCCATGTTTTACAATTTCAGATCATACCAATATGATGTCCAGAAAAACTGGGAACAATTCACTTCCACTAAAATAACCTCAGCTAAAATGAAAGCCCAGACTCGAATTTGTACCTTTTTATTTACAGAAAATACAATGAAGTCAGAAAACCTCCCAGAGCAGTGCTCAGATATTTCTTAGGGGCTCAAGTAGCAGGGGAAAAACAAACTCCTTGAAGATCTAGCATGACACTGTAACACTATTAACCAAAAAAGTAGTTCAGTAGTTAGTTAAGAGTAATAAATTATGGAGATTTGTGGGAGACCAGAATCAACAATTAACACTGGGTCCTCTCATGCAGGAGAATAAGCTTTAGTCAAGACTGGTAGCACTTTGGAATACCTCCCCAGCAGATGTATTAATTTTACAAGACTCAGGTGGGACCAGCAGCTTCCTTGGCCTAAAAAAACTGATGCAATTCCCTCTGCCTTCAGTTGCAGTTTGGCTCTTGGGCAATTGTCTTGTATCCATATTACAGTTCCCCCTCTAGCAAACACAATGATATTCCTTTTCCAGTAAGGATCAACACAGGGAAGAACAGGAGGCATTTAAATTAGCATTCCACATCAACCCCTCATTTTCCTCCTGAGCTCCCCAACTAAACTTTCTTGAGTAAGTCACTTGGTGCACCTTCACAGACACAGAAGAGTTTTCATCTCACTCTTTTGAGGAGATTTTCTGAACTAACCACTCCTGGCTCAGTTCCAAGAGCAGCCAAGGCAGAAGGGTTAGCACCTTCCTCACAGGACTACCTTACTGGCTTGTCATACCACCAAAGCTTCACAGCATGCACTCAAAACAAAGCCTGCAGTAACTGGCAGCACAGGGTATACATCCTATCAAAATTATCCAGCCCAGGAAATCTAAAAGTCATTTCTTCATTTGAGCTCCACATGTGGGTCTGGGCATCGTGGAACAGAGAACAAAGATAGTTTGTATCCCAAACAATCCAGTTTAGACATCACACTGGGAATAAATATTTTGAATAAGGATTAATTTTAAATACATGTGGAAATGTAGATTCACTGCTGGGTTTGAGGAGCAGGATTTCTGAAATGTTATTTCAGGGTTTGAAAGAAGTTGAGTAAGTCACTTTTGGCAACACTTCTAGGAAAATATAGCCAAAGTAGTTACCGTGAGAAAAAGAAGAGTATAAAGATAAGAGTATAAAGAACATGGAATAAAGAGACGTGCGAGACAAGGGAGTGTTTGAACACTATTCCTGTTGTGAGCTTTTATAGGCTATTTCAGCCAGAAACCTTGCTTAGTGAAGAATGTTACTGCAGTACTCCTAGACCCTCTCCACCCAACCAGCCATTGGTTCAGGGCTGCTTCATACCTGTTACAGAAATGGATCTAGTCAACACAGTAAGTGCCTGATTAGCAAACAGGTCACCACCACTAAATGCTGCAAGATGTCCTCACAGTCCAGCCTGAAATCTGAAAGTGCTATTTGCTAACAAGTCAATAAAGGGTTCAGGTCCAGGTAAATAACCACCAGGATGCAAGTTAACTTGTCCAGTAAGTCAGCTCCATTATGTAAAAGCATCCACGTGGTCAGGAACAGCACAACACCTGCCTGCCAGTGAATTCACCTCTTACTGATCTGTCTCTCAATGACTTGAGTTCTCATCCCTTACAGACCCCAGGCTGGGCAGATGTTCTCAAGAGCAGCTTCCATGTAGTAGCTTTACTATTCATACTTACACTTAGCAGCAAAATTTGAGCATTTGGATTTTACTGTTAGCCCAAAACAGGTAGGTCTCCAAGGAAGGGCTCTGCTCCACAGAAAATATACAAGTGAAGTCAGCATAAATATTAGACCAGGTCTTGATTCAAGATTTCAATGTATAATCACACCCACATCTAGTTTAACATATTAAATGAGCTCTATTCATATGAAAGAAAAGTCAACTAAGAACTGAGAACACTACAAAATATATTTTTTAACAGGTTGCTAAGATGCCCCCCCCCCCTTTTTTTTTTTTAATACATTTGGAAAAAGAAAGTGGCAGCAGGCAGGAAGGTCTGCCCATTAGAAGTGCTGCACAGGTGGAGGACAAAATGCTTTTACAAACAGCCCCAGGAGACTTGCATAGGAAACGCTGATGAGTTGAAAGTAACACTCTGGAATAGCTTCATTTTTATTCAAAAGACTCTTACAAGTACCATTTCATTTGATTTCCACACTTCACTTCTGAAACTAAGCCAACCATAATATTTATACAGTTAAGAGTCCAAAGACTACACAATGAACAATCACTATTTTTAATCTAAAACAAAAAAGAATTATTTTAAAATTTTGGTAACTGTCACAAGTCAATAACATCCTTTTTTCTGGTAGCACTTACAAAGACACACAAAAAGTGAAGGATGACTTAAAGCAGCACCCTCCAATTACAAACTCTGCAAAAAAACAAAACTCAAGCCCAGGAAGGAAAGGAATCACACAAATCCTTAGAAAGAAAAGGCAGACTGCCCTTTTAGAAACTTCTTCAGTTTTTTACTTTTCCATCTTTTTCAGCTGTCATTCTTAAATGTTTATCCCTACATTAGGTATTCAAGATTTAAAAGGATTTGTCAACAGCCACTATTTTCAAATCACAGGGAAAGGGTGATTTTCATTGTGATTAAGTTTCTAGACAGTGACACAGATATTTTGTCACAAAGTATGCTAGAATGCACAACTTTATCCAACTGCAGCAAGTTGGGGTTGAGGCTGACAGAAAGGCAACTAAGTGGTACAGCACCACTGACACTGCCACGTTGCATTGTGGCCTTTTACTTTCTGCACACCCCCCCCCCAGCGTGGTGCACAAGATCCAGCAGTGGCCTTGGTCTGCACACCAACCCTTGGTAGTGACTGTAAACAGCGGGTGTTATCACTGCCAGAAGCAGATGCTGCCTGTGAAAACGGGCTGCTAACTGCAGAAAGTGCAGTTATGTAGAAGAAACTGAGCATAAAAATAGAATCACAGAACAGAATTAGTTCTGTTCTCACTCAAACCAGGACAGGCTGGAAGAGAAATCAGTCTGATCAAATGAAACAGAAGCCAGTATTCTCCAACGAATCATAAAAGACTTCTCAAGTAAAGCTTAAGAAGCAACTGGTGCTTCTCCATATACAGTAAAGTTCAAAGAAAAACTGTTTCAGACAAATGCAGCAGTGAAACCATTGAAGTGAAAGAGTCTGTATGCGCTTTGGATCATAACCTAGATATTTCAGTATTGTAGCCCTAATTGAAACATGGGCTGCTCCAAGCTACCGTATTCTTTGATATCAACTTCAATCAGAAGAATGGAAAAAACGCACTAAGGTTTTATAAAAACAAAAAGCAAGAAGTTTGTTCCAAGAGTAGGTGTACACCCCCCATGAAATTGATAACAAAAACTTAAACACACGTAGCTCCAAAAAGATTCTGGAACAGTAATACACACAGGACATGAAGAAAAGAATAATAATCTTAAAAACCCCACATTAGCACTGTTGGTCTTGTTATTCAGATGAGACAACTTAACCTGAAAAGCTACTCAAAACCTTACTAGGTTCACATATAAGAAACATCCTTCTTTTAGAATTACTGCTAAAACAGCTGGGGACAGAGTGGGACCAATAATCCAACTTACTGTCAATTAAGCAGACATCAGTCTGACAATTACCTGTAATTTATTCTGACAATAAAAATCAAAGCAAGCAGCCAGGCATGTTTCAAAAGCTTCATTCCATCTCACAAAGTGACACCTATGAAGCTTCACTGCTTAATTAGCAATGCACCCCACAATCCTAAAATATTTTGTCAAAGTGTACAAACTCTTCAAGCAGATGTCTGAGACTAATCTCGCTGCAGCTTGACGCCTTTCTTTTTCTCAGCCATCGTGTTCATGTTTACAGAATAGACTTTGCTCTATCCCCTGCCTGACGCATCCCAGCATACGTTAGCAAGTTGATGAGGCTGCCCTGTAGTTGCCTTCAAGTCTATTTTTATTACATGTTCCTCAGCCTGCGTTCAGACTAGTTAGTAAAAGTAACATTCAACTTTTTCTTCATCAGACGATCTGCCTACGCAGCAAAGCACATACGCTGCCCCAAACTACATTATGCAACAGGCTAGTCAACAGATTTAAAGGATATGCCAACAGTCACAGCCACTCATGCTCATCCTAAATGGGACAGGTATCCAATACATTTATAACCATCCTTGCTGAAAACAGATTAAAAAAGCCAAAACAAAACAACAACAACCAAAAAAAACCCAAACCAAACAAAAAAATAAAAACAAACAAAAAAACAAACACACACCACAAAAAAAAAAAAACCAAAACAAAACACACACACACACACACACAACACCAAACCAACCAAACAAACAAAAAAACCCAAGAAGCAAAACTCTTCATTTTTCATAACAGAGTTATGCTGCAATTACTACTATGGAGGAGTTGTGCTTGAAGCATTAGAAGTTCTTACTCTTATTTTTTTCCCTTATGGTCTTTGGAAAATGTTTTTCCTAACACTCCTGTTTTATGAATCTATAACCACGGCTGAACCCAATCAACTGTAAATAAAGGTTTAGTTATAGGTTTACCAAAACATAAAATTTTCTGAAGTTCCTTTAACTAGCAGAAAAGCTATTAAATGAAATATGCATTATCATATCTGATTTTAGTTCTCAGTCTCACCAAAATCTCAAGGAAGGAGAACTGGATTTGGCTCCTTCAAAAGACTTTAAAGTGTTTCCATGTAAAGCTCTTCCTCCATTACTCTGCTGGCTGAATTAGACCCAAAAAAAGGCCCACCAGACAGCTTTAGTCTGCAACAACAAACGTGAACAAACCCAACACGCTGCAAGTAATTATGCACTGGAGCACAGGCATTGGATTTTTTGTTGTTTTGGAGGGGAAAAAAAAAAAAATTCACAAGGGAAAGACCTATCTGGATGTCAGAGGTGCTCAAATTTATTACAGGATCATCGGAAATCACACATCATCCACAGTTTTGAAGATCAACAGTTGAAGGACAACCTAAGAACTAAGCTTCTGCATCATGAAGCAAGGCAGGCATGAGTCCTTCCTCATTCAACTGGAAGAGGTTCTGCATGGAACAAAGAACAAAAAACTCTCCTATCAAGCTTGAGACTGACAATCAGCTTCTCTGTGCATGTTCTGCCATTGCTAAGACAGAGCAGGCAGAAGTAACATGGACATTGTGTTGGGATACCAATGCTGGAGAAGTGAAAACAAGAACTCAAAACCCACATCGTAAGCAAAACCATGCACAGCCACTTCTTCTCCCCCTTGGCTAGAAACTCTCCATTAGCTGGAAAGTTACCTTCCCAATGGGGGAAGATCCAGCTTGAAAGCTATTTTCATTAAAAATACAAGGGAAAACTAAGATGCTAAATTTCTGGACTGGGAATTCCAAAGCTTAGTTTAGCAAGGCTAAACAACATTTCACTTTGACTGTCTCAAGTGCTTATAAGCCACCCCAAGGTACCTGGAGCCTTGACAAGCAAGGCAGGCAGAGAGCCAGGTTGCTCATGGAATCTGGAAGCCTCAACTTCAAAGCAGCCAGCCTTGGCAATGTGCCACGACACCCAAGCTACCAGAGAAGCAGGGAGCTGCTGAGCAGCTGGACAGGTGAGCTAGCACTGGAGAAAGAGGGGAAACAAAGAAAAAAAGGTGTGTTTCCCATCAGAAGTTCATCACGGCAGTTACACGGTTACACTTCCAGGAATACTTTTAACGAGTCACATGTAACTTCATTGACAGCCATTAGAGAATAAGGCATATTTTGCCCAGACACATGACTTCTGGAAATAAAAGTAGAATTGAAACAAACAGCAAAAAAAGTAATCTTCTCTTCCTTTAACCTTAGCTCAGCAAAACAAAAGAAAAAAGATTGCCATTTCTGTTGAAAGCTACATGGAAAAAAATGTTTTGGAATTGCTTTTTAAGCAAGTGAATTCATCTTCAGTTGTTCTCATCGGGCCTTCCAGGACTGCACACCCATCCCAAGGGGCTCTGCACACACTGCCATCCTCATCAATGATCACAAACATGTTTCAGACCCATCTTTTGCTTTTACAGGCAGAAAAAAAAAAAAATCGTTAGGAAAAGACAACCTGAGCTAAAACCTTCATGAAAAGCAACAGTGTCTCTATACAGATGAAAACCCTGCCTACACTCCCTCTCCCACTTCAGCAGCCAGATCTACCACGTCACCTTGCCGTGACAGGAAAGCAGCAGCAGCAGCCTAAGTTGGGGTGTGTACAAGAAAGGTTCTTTTCACCTCCCAAAGGCACCTGAACCCATCTGATTTCGTTTCGAGAAGCCTCTTGGGCCAAGGCCCTCGTAAGGGACCCAGAACTAGCCACAGGCGCGGGAAGAGCCTGCAGGGGCGAGGGAGCGCAGGCGGAGGAGGGAGCGGGTGTCAGGGCCAAGGAACCACCCGGGGGCGAAGTCCCGTCCATCGCTCCCCCCGCACTGTGCGCCCGGGGCGGAGGGCAGGGCGGTCACTCACGGAACTTGGAGGTCGAGGCGTTGATGTTGATGGCGGCGGCGATGGCTCCGGCCCCCGCCTTGCCCGCGGCTCCCCCCGGCTCGCAACCTCGCAGTACGCCGTTGGCCTCGGGCACCGCGGGGAGCTCCGGCCCGGACGGAGGGCCGGCGACGTCGCCGCGCAGGAAGCGGTCACCGAGCGGCGCTGCGTCAGGGCTCAGCAGGTGCCGCCCGTAGCCACCGGCGCCCCAGTTGTTATGGTTCTGGTCGTCCATCATGGCCTCGCAGCCGCCGCCGCCCTCCTCCTCCATGCTCTCCTCCTCCATAGCGAGCGGCTGCCTGCCTGCCGGCGCGGCAGGGACCGAAGCGGGGCGGGTCGAGGCGGGTAAAGGCGGGGCAGGGCGGGGGATCACCGCCCGCCGCCCATGGCGGCCGCTCAGCGCCCGGCGGGGCTCGCCGCGGCACGGCTCCGGGCACGGCCCGCGGCCGCCAGCCCAGCTCCGGCCGCACAGCACGACACTTTGCGACAGGCAGAAGACGGCGGGCGAGGCAGGAAATGTCCCCCCGCCCCGGGGCACGCTGGGGAGTGTAGTCCGGCGGGGGAGGAGCTGCGATTGGCCGGCGCGCGAGAGGACGGTGGGGCCGCACACGGGCGGGCCGGCCGCTGTGCATTGTGGGGCGGGCGCGGGGAGAGGCTGCGCTGCAAGGCGGGAGATGCCGTGGGGGGTGCGGGGTCGGGGCTCGGGCTCTCCCGTCCTGTCCCTCCCGATCCCAGGGATTAACCCCAACCTGGGAGAGGCGGCTCTAGCAGGTCCAGTGTTTGGCTTCGTGCTCCTGCTGGAAAAGTCCCCCCCGAGGCCGGGGCCTGCTCTGGCTCTCGGGCCCTTGAGCTACACCCCCCTCTAGTGGGAAAGGGCTCCGCAGGCAACCGGGTCCAGGCGGGGAAACTGCCACAGCCGCAGCGAAATACACACCGGGAAGGTGCTAAATCGTGGCAGTGGGTGTCACACCGCCCTTCGCACACCTACCGTGTGATCTGTAAAGTGCCTGCTCCCTTTCTCACGTCAGTGGAGGAAACGCCTAAACAAATAATATATAAACCCGTTTATCTTGTCAAATGTAACAGTTGAAAACGTTTCGTTAGTGCTGTCCAGTTGCTTTCAACTACACTTAACTAAGTTTTGTTCTCATTTGCAACTGGCTGCTGTGGTGGAGGAACAGAACTGAACACTGTAAACTTAACTGAAAATAAGTTTCCACTGTGTGGGCTTTTCCTCTTGCTTGACAAACAAAACAAGTAAAATGTAAGTAGAAACAGACGCAAAGCCTTCTTCCCAGAATGTCTCAAAGTGCAAAGCATCACAATTGCTTCCCAAATAGACACACCAGTTTCTATTTTAGCGTGAGACAAAATTGTCTTACTTTATAAAAGCAGAAGATGCCACTGATTCATTGCAGTGGGGAACAGGCCTGCCTCGAGTTGCTCTGACAAAGGCAAGCAATGAAAAGAATTTGTCCCTGTTGCGTTTTTTTTCTTGTTTATTTGAACTAATAGTGGGGTTTTTTTCCATCAATGTAAAGATCACCCTGTGAACACCGAAACCCAGTCTTCTCCACTTCCTACCTTGGTAGATGCCAGCAAGTCACGGCTGGTCTCAGAGACCAAAAGCTGATTGGGTTCATCGCGTGTAGACCTTGGATCGCGCACTCAGCATATTCACACGCCTGTTTTGGCTCTAGATTTATGTCTCTCTACGCCTTAACCACAGCTGGAAAAGGACAGAAAGGAGATTCTTGCTCACTTTGGCTGTGTAATATCATGCAAATAATTAGTAGCATCATGGATATTAACTTGGAAAGCTAAAGCAGCAAACAGTTTTTAGCTTTGCTGAGTGTTGCAGTTTTCTGGTACTCCCAAAGACACAGACGTGAACTTTGCATACCTTCACTGCTTCAAGAAAGACACATTTGTGATCTCAACCTGCAGAGCAACTCCGTCGTACCCTCCCACTCACCTGCTTCCACCGATCTCAGGAGCATGTCTCAGATTGTTTCCCAATATTTAAAAACACTGGGACCTGAGGAGAAATCAGGAACTTCTCCTTATCAGCCTGGCTGTATCTTTGTCTCATTCATTTTGGAGGTCCTTATGTTAGCATTTAAGAGCAGTGGAAAAGTAAGACAAACAGCATTTTTCAGTTCTGGGATTTCTTATTTTCTGTTTCATACTCTCTTGTTGCACACACTGATTTTTGTTACTGTCTTTGTAATTTACTGAACAGTTGGGGTCTTTGGTTTGGTTATTTTTGCCAGGATCTTTAAAGGTGTGTTTCCCATTTCTAATCCCTTTCACAATGGCCCTTGCACTGTGACTACAGTCACTGCACTTCCTTGTGGCAGTAGTCCAGAAAAGCTTAGGAATTTCTTCTCTAGAGTTCTCTACACAGTCTCCTCCGTTGCCTTGTGCAACAAGCTGGCTCATCTTACAAACCAAACAAGAAGCTCTTTCTTGCCTCCCATAAGGCAAATGACAAGCTGCAACAGTCAGCTATGGCTCATGCTATTTAAACACATGACTACATGCTGATAAAAAAGCACTATCAAATCCTGCATCATTAAAGCAGCACTTGTTTTTGCATGCACTTCAGAGGCTTCTCCGCATCATTTCCTTTTTTCCTCGTCAGCATGTGAAAATTTCATTTGGGCTATAAATACTGTCTTGGCAAAATTACATTTTGCAATACCACAACTATAATTATTTTCAATATTGGTTGAGAATACAACATGTGGCTGCAATCCTGACAAGACCTGAGTGTACCCACGTCTCCATAAAATCCCTGGAAACTTGGCACTTGTCTTTACTATAACTAGCTCATCAGTAGGCTGTAGTACCTTCACCAGTAAAGTAACATGTAACTGTCATGCTTTTGATTTAGACTCATGGATCTGTATTTAATAACCCAGACAATTATTAGTACCATTTGTTACATCTTCATAATATATACCTTTTTATTTTGGGTTGGGTTTTTTTTGGCTCAGCACTTTTGTTAACCAGGTCACAGCCATGAGCTTTACTACAAATTAAAAGAGGATCAAGGTTTCCTAGCAGTACCCACGGAAAGTGTGAGCCATTAAAGAAATACTTTCTACACAGAAATTTGTAGGAATGAGGCAACCAGAGAGCTTTTCCTTCTGGTCTCTCAGAAGCAGGCTGTGATACTTGCTTTTCCTGGATGTTTATCTTTTGCATAGTTTCAATTTTACATGAGCATTTGTATCAATCAGATAAGGGTACTTTCTTTTTCCTCCGGTATTTGTGTTTAAAAAGCAGAATTATTAGGTACCCCAGAAAGCTGTTGTGGCACTCCACATCACAGCTGGCTGGGCATAGGTAGCACTTAAATGATATACCAAGCCTGTTGGGAAGGGATATGCATAATATGTTGTGTTCTATTTACTGCTATTGAAAATAGACATTATGACATGGATACAATCCTTCTTCTTTTAAACCAGACCATTTTTCCTTATTTCCCAAGTGCCTGGCCCCCTGAAGTCAAAGGGAAAGGTTTCATTGATTTCAACAGGATTTCAGTCAAGCCCTAACACGGCGTGTAAAATGCTTCCCAGATTTATAGCTCTGGTTCTAACAACCAAATGAGAAGAGAAAATAATTCTGACAAGAAAGAAATATGAATGCTAAGCAGAGCCTTAAATAGCAGTCTGTCAGGAGGAGCATGAAACATAGCTCTTCCCGTGGCAAAGACGGCAGCCCCTTGCAGAATACTGGCAGAGAGCAGATAAACTGAAAGGGAGGTTTGAGAGCTCATGGGTTTTTAACCTATTTTGACAGTCTCCAAGAGATGACTTGCTCAAGCTCAGAGAACCGATAGTCCCTCTGCAGTCTGGCCATCTGTGGCATAACCCAACAGCAACTACCATTTAGGGCAAGCCGATAGTGTGAAGTTTCCATGAAAATGTGCCAGTTAGGGTACAGAAGGACCACCCTTAGTTTTTGTTGACTATATACAGTCTGTAAACACAGATATACATTATATGCAGTCTATCTCATTACATTGCAACCTCTTAGTTGGTTTCTGCCTAGGAAAAAGCAAAGAAAAAAAAAACAACAAACAGATCATGTGTTAAGTCCTTGTGAACTAAAGGCTGTTAACATGTTTTCATCAGCACTATCGATTTTCAAGAGGAGGAAGGAAAGAGCACAAGCAGAAATCAGCCACCTGCAAGAAGAACAATCCCTGCCATCTTCCACAGGCAGAAGAAAGCAAAAAAACTGTGTATTTTGAGTGTAAGGAAATCCCAGCTACCTCCCACCAAGACAGCAGGAGTGTGCTTGTGGCAGGTGCCAGCACAGTGCCTTGGGTGGAGAAGAGAAGCCCACACTCGCCACAGAGCCGGGGAACAGGAAAGTAGATGTAAGCTGCAGGTCCAAACCAAACACAAGTGCTCCAGGTCCTTTCTCCTGTGCTGTGCCAGACATCTAGGTATGTTCTCACTCTTCAGGGCACAACAAAAATGTGTAGTCAAATCAGATCACATTCTCCTGAAACTAACAAAAGAGTTGTAGGAGATATGCCATTGGCTGCTCTCTTATGCAAAAAATCAGCTGGATAATTTGCATTGAAGGTAAATGGGAAAGTTTTACATTAGGTTCAAGTGCATACCTGCTTCTGTCCTTTAGCAAGGAAGGCTGTGTTCCTCTTATCCAGCCTTACGTAGAGAACTTCACCCAGAACTCTGTGAAGCTGTTTATAATGAAAATATATTTTCAAACCAGCTCCCTTTTCTCTTCCAGAACATCATCATCAAGATACTAAGAGCAGAACAACTACAGTAGTATATCCACTAAGATTTTTTCCAACTTCTTCACTAGTGATCATATTCCCGGCGTCATCTGTGCCTGATGTGAGGGCCCTGAGTGCATTAATTGGCTATAATTAGCATGACCAACCTCATCTAAGACCCCCATCCTTCAGCCCTTTCATCCAGAAGCTCCATTTAAGATCACAGGATTATTTCAAGGTCTGTGTCCCTCAGTTCCTGGATATGATGATAACTCAGTATTTGGCCAAGGAAACAGGCAGAAGAGACAGCTCTGTGCAGCCAGAGCCTCAGCTGAACGTGCAGTGGGTGCTCTGGTATGTCAGTCAGACACGTAAAGCAGTGCCCTAGCCTGAGCCCTGAGGACAGCAGGGTGGGTGGCACAGGTATCCTGTAATTTTGCAGCACACACTGGTATGGGTTTTGCAGCACCAATACAAAGCACAATTCTTTTCACATAATTACACTACAAGCATTTCTGTGGCATGTGATATGGGTTAATCTTTCTAACTACAGGCATGACCAGACTATTCTGTCCCATAAGCCAACACCAAAAGGAACTCACATTTAAATAATTGAATATATTGTCTGGTATTCATTAATAACCTCATTTTCGTTGTTTCTCAGGTCTTTGGTCAGCCAATCTAATGTGTTTGGAGTAGGCTGGGCCAGTGCAAGCAATAGAAGCTATGTACAGCACATGAGAAAACCAGCCACTTGCCTCCAGCACATGTGAACAATCTGGAGTGCGATCTACCTGTGCTTGTGCACCACAAAATATGAAGACAACTGAAGACAATTCCCTACCACCAGGGAAAGCTTCAAGCACCTGACAGTCCAGCATGCACGTGGGCAGCTCTTCCCTGCCGCATGCACTACCTCCTGTGTGCAGTTACACCGAAGGTGAGGTTTTATTGATACCTGAGCTACCCATGGTAGCTCATACCATGCTGGAAGGTCACGTGTTTGGCCATTGCATGACACTACCAAAGACAATGTTCCCACCAGCCAGGCTGAACCATCACCATGGGTCCAGGTCTAGCTGTGCCACTCCTGGCACAGGGCCCTGGCACCACATGGTCCTCACAAGGAAGATGATGCCATTTTCACACAGCTCTCTTCAACCCATGTCTGCCAGCCCTTGTGCTGGGTGTTGCTCACACATGTTCTCTACTGAGGGTCCCCACCAAGACCAGCTCCAGCCCCATACCACCTGTGCTCAGCAGTCAGTACCAGTGTGGTCTCACTGGGGACAGCGTGGAGAGATACATCATTCTGTCTCCTTGATGGATTTCAGTTCTTCAGGAGAGGCCCGATGCATTTCATGCAGTAAAAAGCTGTGGAGGCAGCTTCACCGATGCTGTTTTTACCGCCTGTCATTAGATGTCAGCCCGCTCCCCTGGGACTGCGCAGGCCAGCAGCTGCATGGGCGCATCCAGCCACGTGTGCTTGTAGAGCAGCATTTGGAAATAAACACAAAAGCTCTGGTTTTATTAATGCAAAAGGAAGAAGCAAATCAGCATGTAAATTTTCTGCTGTTTCATCATGTTTTCTCATTTGACTTGCTCCATTATCTCCTGGTAATCTTCCGCCGAGCCTCCGCCTCCGCTCGGGTGCGCAGGCCATTGTAAGCTCTCTAAAAGCACCCCATTTATCAAACAAGTGCTTCTTGACTAAAAGCAAAAAGGGAACTCTCCACTTCCAAGAGCAGATTTTATTTATCGTATCATTTAGTATTTAATTCCATTTCTCACAAGGTATTCAGAGAATATGCATAAGTCCCTGAAAACTTTGGATCCAGTAAAATAAGGGTATATAATAGAATACATTAAGTAATTTTTTTCTGGAGAATCTGCCAAAGCTTTTGTGTTTTAATCTTCAATCCAGGTTCCCCTTTCCACTTCTTTACCTGAGAAGGCAAATACAAAGACATGTTGGGTATAAAAGCAAAACAATTTTAGTCACATAAAAAAGTTGCAAGGATTTTGGTATTAACAGATACCAATAGGTTTTTCTCAGCAGCAAGGAAATTTTTTTAAAGGGACATTACATTGGGGTATAAAATTTAGGAAATATTTGGGAGATTTTCATAATAGAGTGAATGGATCGAAAACTTTCATTCCTTGCAGGCTTTCCACAGGTAAGGTAAGTGTAACAGCAGCATTGTGCTGGTTACTGAGAGCCATCAGTGTAACAAAACATTCTGGTTTGATTTTCTCAAAAGTAAAATCAAAAAGCCCAGCATAACCAGTGATGGGCAGATCACCCTGCAAAGCTAACTGTCATTCGCCTAGAGGTGGAGCCAGTCATCTGCAGGGCTGAACACAGAGGAATGACATTTTCTGAGCAATAATGCAGGAAAACTGGGGGGAGGAGAAAGAAAATCATGTAAGTCATGTATTTGCTTGAAAATGGCTATATGTGTGTGCTACATCCTCAGCAGTGGTGAGCAGAGATTACTGGAAGATTTAGAATTCACTTGTGGTAGCCACAGGAGAATTTTTCAGGGGAAAATTTCAGAATGGAGAGTGGGATGGGGAGGAAGAATTGTTGCACAGGGACAAACAATATATAAATGGTAAGAGAATAAGTAGCACCTCCCTTACAGAATAACACTTTGCTGCCTTCTCATATAGAGCCCTACCACTGACTACTGGCTTGCACAACACATTTAGGTGTTAGGTGGCACTTCTCTTGCTGCTTCAGAAATAGGCCTCTCTGGAGTTTGACCAGCTAGGTCGGAAAGCTTTCTCCATCACACCTTTCATTTGCTTTCCTATCTAAGAGATTCTGGAAACTAATTTTCACATCACATAGCTGCCTGGAGTGAACCACCAGCAAGCAGCAACAGAAGAACTGGCGCCCAGACTTTGTTTTGCATTAGATAATGGATATCAACTTCCTCATTCTTTGTATTTTCACAGAAAATGGAAAATAGCATCCTTAGTTCCTCCTGCTGGAAGATAATGCATGAATTCACCATGTCCTGAGCTTTAAACTGGCCTGCTATTTTTCCCTAACTACAAGAGAGGAAATACTGGTCCATTAAAACTTTTTTTCTTCCGATAAGCTATCATAGTGAGGAAGGCTTTAATGAGCGTCTATCATGTGGGTTTTTTTGACCTGCTTTCACTTCAATACTTAAAGGAAGGTCCACCCATCTATTCTGCAGGACGTGGTACCACTTCCTGCTTTCCATTCAGCATTGTCCAGGCGTCCAGAAGCCAACACCTCTGATCCACTCCAAAAATCTCAACTGGCCAAACTAATATCCCCTCTGTAAAATACTTTAGGGTGAAATGAATTACACAAACCAAGAGGCTTTACAGACAAATTTCAACACAGAAATAGCAAACATGAGAGATTTTTAACTGTTAGGAAAGGACCAAAGACTAAGAGACGCCAGCCTCTAGCCCTTATGATTACTGTTCTTACTAGCATAGCAAGTGGCCTTATCTTAATTAAACTACACAATCAGCACTCCAGCCTCATCCTTCTCAATCTGCCCAGAGCTTTGGCATCACTCACAACCCACAATCTTGTCTTGCCTGGCTTCTTTGCTTAGTACTCTCTAATTTTCTTCCTACTTCTTCAGTTACTTCTTCCTTGAAGCCTCTCTTCCCCAACCCAGGTTGTGTTTGTGTCCTTGGCTTAACTTTCCTTCCTCCTCCCTTTCTTTCTGGCAGTAATACAATCTCAACATATCACAAACTATAAGCTCTACTTCAAAGGGAGCTTTTTATTTCTCTCTCAACTCACTACCTTATTTCCTTCCCTAACCTCCTCTCTTGGGCACAGTCCCATCATCCCACCTGGGTGCTGCCCTGGCTGGGCCCTTCCTGTCCCACATCCTGCCATTCCTGGAAGCTGGTGCCAGTAATGTTTTGGTGCATGCTCGTTCTTACCCACCCAAAGGTGAGAGTCTCCTGATCATATTCTCTCCTGTTGCCTCAGCTACAGTGACCTTTCTTTTTTTTCACTTCCCCTCAACAAATGTGGTCATGTTCTCCCCTTATCCATCAAGCTGACCATGTTACTGAACCATCTTGAGTTTCTGCACCCCCTTCTCCATTTCATCAAACAGAAGCTTCACTTTCAAGGTTCTTTATGATCCAGTTCTTGTCTTTCATTAAGTATGAGGAAACCAACTCTGTCCTCCGATCCATTCAGGATAAAAGCCCTTATCTCCCACTTGTTAAAACACTCACTCAGGCACCTTTGTGCTTTTTCCCAGGCAGCTATAAGTATCTGTGAAACTATCCTCATTATCCTTAAAATTCTCCTTTGACATTACATCAATAAAATCCTTAAGTGTTAGGCTGCTGGTGTGCTCAATCCCTCTGACTAACAGCAGCTCATATTTCCTTCTGCCTCCCTCCCTGTCTATACCCATTCATTAGTTCTTGTCTGACAGTCAGATCTTGGGCTTTGAAGGACAGGCATTGCCTTTCTTTTTACAGCCCCCACCACCACGGGGTCTTGATCCATGACCAGCTCCTGTTTTACAACAGTAGGGAAGTAAATCAATCCGTAGTCTTTTCCCATTAAAATAAGAGTTCAAACTTTTTTCCTAACTGATAGCATACTTGTCCTAAGTTTACCATGGACTGCAGGAATGCAGATGCAAAGGACACATACAGCATTGCATAATAAGAAGAAGCAATGAGCCAGCAAGAAAACTGATGAACAGTATTGAAGACTAATTCTGACTTCATATTAGAATTAAAGAAAAAAATATAATAAGGAGCTTCCTGATGGCACATCATCAGAAAAGTGATAAAAACATGCAAAAGCATTCCTGGGAGTTTTTTATACATACAATATTTTATATTCACACCTTTGCTTACTTCAGGTATTTGTATCTAACCACTGGTAGACATTATCAGGAATTGAGAATAGAAAGATAAAGGAGACTTTTAGAGGATTCTCAAACTCTAGCACCCTTTAAATGTCATCTTCCAATGTGGCAAAATATATGATATCCCACCCTGTTTTGTGGTTCTTCTGTGGTAATATGTAACATTAACAGATTATGATTCAGGACAATTAGTTTCTCTGCTTTTTCCACTCCCTCTTTCAGGATGCTCCCTCCCTCCTTCAAGGCTGATTCACCAGAACAGTTTTTATTCCTAAATCAGAGACCTGTCTATCCACTTGTCTTCATAGCTGTCTCTCCTGAAGTCAAAACAGAATTCAGAGAAAATGCTCTTTCATATTCATATGGTCAAAAATACTGTGTTTTCCCATTAGACAACAATTTCTAAGCCATAGTTTTTTTTCTACAGCAACTTCTGCTAGCAGAATAATAGTGGCAGCAGAGCTAGCATAACATTCCTAATGCTTTACACTGCAAACACCACCAGTTTGACATATGCCTAAGTCTAGAACACAGGGACTAAGCTTTTAAATAGCTTAATGCGTTGGTGCAATTTCTTTGATATATATCAACTGAAAATGTCACCCAGGATCAAAACCATAAATGAAGATGCCTCAAAACAATAACGTGAACAGAAAACAATGCAGGAGCAAATATAAGTGAAATAAACTTTATTTACAGTGAAGTAAAAGGACACAGGGCAATAACAAACAAATCACTTTTCGTTATGTGCATTCATTAGTGTGGCTTAAGGCATGTGGAAATTTTACTACAAAACTTGCTGCTGCATTGCACAATTAAGAAAAGCATGAGTACTACTCACTGTTACAGTGAGAAATCTCAGCTGAATCTGACCACCATGACCATATCGTAGGTGAGCTTTTATGTGCTGCTTTAGGAAAGAAGTTAACTTATATGCAAAAAAAAAAAAAAAAAAAAAATCACTGCAGAGGTTCTGGTTGAATAAGGCAAAACAAAATAGCTAGTAATCTGTTAAATAAAAATAAATACAGAAGGTAGCAAGTAGCCTGTCATATGTGTTACCTTCACAGACAGGAAATTAAGTTCTCTGGGAGTGTTTCTTCTCTAAGTGAAATAGGTAAAGAAAAGCCTGAAGCCCGTATGACAAAAATAAGGGGAATTAGGTCAGCTTCTGGATTCATCTACAGTGTAAATGCAGCACATATACAGCTCATACAGTTCCAAAATTATTTAAAGTGATTGTTTTCAAGTCAATCTTCCATTGCCCACCTTTCTTTTTGCCAGTGGCCAGAAATAGCACTTCATAATTTATCCTCTATGTCAAGCTTTGCAGCAGCTGCCCCCTTCTGAGCCACTGAACTCAGTTTACTGCATCTGCTTTCAATATACACACTGGAATCATATTTTCTCTACTGCATTCACCTGTCAAATATGGTTTAAGAGAACACGCTTCAAATAATGCTAAGAAATCCTACATCCACAAAACTACTCCCACGCTTACAATTCAGAGTGTTTGTGAACTGTCTTGAAAAGCTTACAGAACTTCATCGACCTTCAGCACATTGCAATGAACTAATGCTGCTAATTTATGGGTTGGATACCAGAGACAAGTTGGCTGATAGTTATTAAATTTATAACAGTAGAAGTCACCTCGCCAAACATTCCAAATTTCCTCCCCCCAAAATGGTAAAATCTTCCATGCTGTTTTTCCGGTCACCCTGTATTGCAACCAGACTGGGACAAGTCAGACTTTGGACAAGATCCCAAAGCATTTCCCATTTCCCAGGTCAGGGTGTGAATCCCCTCCACATGCTGGCTCTGTGAAGGTAAGACTCAGCCATGACAAGCCTTTGTGCCTCTCCATCTGCTTTAACCAGAAGAAAAATTTGGGTGCACGAGTCAAAAGCTAATGCAGGTTGTGCAGGTGCCTGTTCTGGGCAGTCAGGAGCAGGACTGTACCATGGCATGTGCTGTTGCCATCAGCGCAGGGGTAGTCTCCTTCCTTTTATAAAAGCTGGTTATAAGATCCCAGAGTACCCAGGCTGCTGTGTGGCTCTCTGCAACTTGCCAGAAAGTCTCTCTGGCTCTTCACGTTGGCCTAATGAAATTTATCCCGATCCAACCAGAAAAATACTGATGGAAAGGACCACAATGCTCCTGCCATTTATTATCTGTTGTAGGAGTCTACCTGGAAACACAAGCCCAGTCCCAGGGCCTTGCTGTACCAGGCACTAGAGAGGAGAGTAAGAGAGCAACAAATCTCTGCTCTGAACAATTTATCGAGCAGATGTTGGGCAGGATAAAAAGAACAATGCAGACGACAGGAGAAGTCTCCTGAAGTTAAACATCACCATACCAGGTTATTTATGTTTCCATACCCTGACTGCTCCGAAGCCACAGATTCACAATTCCCGTATGAAGGTGCACAGCGGGATTCAAGTAAATGGCAACTGGCATGTGACAGTTTGAATCTTATGTTGGCATCTGCTTCTTTATCTTTCAAAAAGTAAAAGCAGCAGCCAGTCTGAACTGGAATGAAACCAGCTTCATGTTGAAAAGGGAAGAATCCCCTTTAAGAGGTTAGTATCCAGCCTCAGCTTTGTTCAGCACCACTTCCTGAATAGCAAGAATTATGTTTGAAAGGTATGTTCTTTTGAGCAGCTCCTGAATAGCAAAAAATAGAGGAGACTGCACATTTTTACAAAGAAAGGATGTGCTCTTCTCCATTTACTGATCCAATGCTCAAAGAGCACAGAAATCATCTCCTGTGGGTGCCAGGCTTTGAGAACAAAACAAAACAATAAAAGAAAAATGGATATTCTGGTAACTATGGAGAGGCTAAAAAATGTTTTTTCTAGGTCACTGAAAGCAGGCAAAACACAGGAAATGTTTTCTGTTGCCACTCCACTTTATGCTCCCCCCAAATGTAAATAGTTCTGTGATTCATTGGAAAGCTGCTCTTTGCTTGTTGAATCTTGAAGAGACTATAATTGCTTTTTCCATATACCGGTAATGATGAGAGACCAAGATGCAGTTTTTACATAAAGCAATATGTCTTTCATTAAAATCACTACTGCCTGAGATGGGGAGTTTCTAACAGAAGTGCCATCTTCTCAGAACATGCACTGAGAGGAAGTCAGATAAATAGAAGTCATCTCCTCTTACTTTTACACAACACATCAAACTCTAGTTTGCAGCTTAACAAAACCCGTCTTTCATGTTCTCACAGGATTTGTGGATTTGTTAAAGTACCAGCCCAAAGCTGGTATGTACATAAATCTATGTGTATATAATATTAAAAAAAATCATTTTACCCTATTCCAACTGTGAACCAATTGGTTCCTAATGAAATTATTTGATCTTTTATAATTCTTTGCTTTCGAAGAGTATAAATTTAAATAATACTGGACTAAATAGGTACCGTTTGTTACACCAGTGCAATCAACAGATAGAAAGATATATTAGACTTAAGGGATACATTTTCAATAGTGAAAGTAAGTATTTAGGAGATGTGTCAGTGAAGGAAGCAGTGGACCCTGTTACAAGCATCACCCCCCAGTACATCATCGACGCATTCCGGCTCACAATTCTGGTTCCTTCTAGCTTTAAAAACTTCTAGAAGTTCTCTCTACTGATCATGTCATCTCCCCACCACTATCTGCTATACACTATCAGCAACAGACCTGCCAGACCTCGACGGCATTAATTCCAAGAGACTTGGTATCACATGAAATCCCAGAGCTCTCATGCAACAAAAATAATGCTATGCCCTTGGTCAACAGCAATTTGTTCACTGTCATCTCATTCCCTGTGAGGGCGGCAATGCCCAGTGGCAGAACCAGTGCCTGTCACACAAGGGTGCAGTGCTGGGAGATAAAAGTGAACAGGCGCTATTTTTTTCTGAAAGCAGAGTTAGAGAGTCAGTGACATCCCTTTGCCTAGGCTGCACCTAGCTGTAAAGCAAATGCAACACATCAATTGCTGATGTTATCAAAGGAAATAGCATTTCCAGCCACACGGGAAATATGTCAGCAAAACAAATGGATTCAAATAAATAGCAGCAGAAGGTGCATAGAAATATTGATTCATGGCTTTTTATCCTCTCTCCTTTTCAAATGGTCCCTTTCCAGCACTCAAGCTGCTGTGATAAATACCTCCTCCCCTTCTGTATTCTTGACTATTGAGAATACACTTTCTGTGATTTTCTGAGTAAGGAGGAAAAAAATAATAAAAGAGATACAGCTACACATTTTAGTGATTCTGTTTGCAAGACATTGGCTTGCCCTGCAGTATCAGGCATTGCTTTGAACATCTCCCTAATACAACAATGGCTGATTTGTATCAAGGTGCTTCTCAGTAAAAGCAAGATATTTGAGAAAAACACTGAATTAGGTGTCATTAACAGAAGATTAGCAGTAGAAACGCATCAAAGGAAGCAAGATCAAAATCACTATAAAGTGAGTAACTGAAGCAATTGGAAAGTCCTTCCCATTCAGATAGGTCACCTATTCAAGTCCAACCTAAATCAAAAGTGAAAATGAGTCTCCTGTAGCTTTGGAGAAATGAGATGTCTCCCTACTGGATTAACTTTTGATAGACAGCCCCATCACAAAAACAGTTGCTGTCAGTTTTAGCAAAGGACAATGCAAGGTTGCAGGTTTGGCTAATTCAATCCAAATATTTGTAAAAAAATATATATTACTGTCCTGGTTTGAGTGAGAACAGAACTAATTCTGTTCAGTGGTTTTACTTTTCAGTTCAGTACTTCTAACTCACTGCACTGTCTGAAGTTAGCAGCCTGTTTTCACAGGCTGTGTCTGCTGCTGGCAGTGGTAACACCCCATGTTTAGAGTCACTACCAAGGGTTGGTGTGCAGACCAAGGCCACTGCTGGATCTTGTGCACCACATTGGGGGGTGCAGGCAAATGAAAGTCTGCACCTGCAGAGAGAAGCAGACAGGACAGGTGACCCCAAACTGACCAAGGAGGTGTTCCAGCCCATAGACATCATATTCGGTATAAAGCTGAGGGATCACAAGGGTCTGTAGGTTTTTTCCCAGACTCTTCTCCAGTTTGTTCCTCAGAGCATCCAAGGAGGATTCTGTCTGTTCTGCCTTCAATCCCAATCGGTGTGTTCCTGAATCCGGTACCAGAATCCAGCTCCTGAACACAGCTCCCATCTGCT
>JANHGN010003621.1:117701-135208 GCA_024605025.1 Megaceryle maxima | reverse complement strand
TTTCTAATCACAAGTCTCTCTCCCTTATTCCTTTTCTCTTCCCTTTGGGGAGGGAGGGGGGTTAACAGAGAGCGTCTCTTAGGTCTAAGGAGCTGCCCTGACCCTAAACAGTGAAAATTACTCTCATTTTTTGAATAAAGGCCACTACCAGAAGAACATTTTTGCCACCTAACCATAAAAGCACAGAAAAGACGTGCAGATAGTTTTTGTTAGCTGCTGTTTTGTGAATGGATGAGAAAGAGGAAACAAAGCACAATCCACGTCCATTGGAGGGTTGTGAGCCTTTGAAACCTTGTGGTGAGGGTCTCACTGCAAAGGATTATCAGCTACCAGCAGAAGTGCCATCTCCTGCCTTCCTATCCCAGCTAACTTCAGGGAAGCACAACCTTCTTTGGTGCTTGCAGACAAACGGGATTGTATCAGAGTCATGATACCGCCTCTTCACAGCCTATGTAATGCAAAATTCATAGAATCACAGAATCATAGAATGACAGGCATTGGAAGCACCTCTGGAGATCATCAAGTCCAACCCCCTTACCAGCGCAGGGCCACCCAGGGCAGGTCACACAGGAACAGATCCAGGCAGGGCTTGAAAGTCTAGAGAAGGAAGGAGACTCCACACCCTCTCTGGGCAGCCTGGTCCAGGCTCTGTCACTCTCGAAGTGAAGAAGTTTTTCCTCATGTTGAGGTGGAACTTCCTGTGTTTCATGTTGCTACCATTACCATTGTCCTATCACAGGGCACCATGAAAAGAGCCTGGCCCCTTCTACTTGACACCCACCCTGCAGATATTTGTAAACATTAGTAAGATCCCCTCTCAGTCTTCTCCAGGCTAAACAGCCCCAGGGCTCTCAGCCTTTCCTCATAAGAGGTTAAGCATTTGAGGAATACCTTCAGCATACCTAATACACTGGCTTCTTGAAGCAAAGCAGTGCTGCCAGTTCAGGTCCCATCCCCCAGACAAGACAATTCATCTTCAAAGTAGAGGCAGCAGAGATGTTGCTGACCTGCTCCCTGTACCCTGAGGGCATTGCTCAATGACTTCATTGGTACAGGAAGGGAAAAAAAAGTCTTATAAACATAAGGAATTGCTTGTGCTGAACTCAGCCCATTGGACTGGCACTGAGCTCTGAGACAGTGAGAAGCCAGCCCTTCCTGCTCTGGGTGCAGTCACAGGCTGAAACCCCTTCTGAAGCTCTGATGTTCATGGCCCATAGCACAATTCTTAGGGAGGAATGTGGGTTTTTCAGTGAGTTGAGGCTGTTCTGCTGAACAACCTGTAAGTTCTTCGTCTCCCCCATCCTACCCTAATGTCCTTTTTTACTGCCATAAAAATAGTACTACAACTGCACGAATAACTGCCCCTGATGAATTTCGGGAGATTCAACACACCCTTCAAAAGCAGATGTCATTAGCAAGTATCTATATGACCACTGACAGCTAAAACAGTGAGAAGAGCAATCATTTAAGAATGGTTAAGGTTAAATATATTCCTGTAGTTTATCATCATTCACTTTCCCTAAATACATGACATCAAGCAGCAAAGGCAGAGGAGAAGGACAGTGTGAATTTCACGGTGTGGCAGATATAACCACCAGCAGCAGGCTTTAACATCAAACCAATTCAAAGCAGGAGTCTGACAAACAATGCCTGGGACCATCATATGACATTAAAGTCCTCATAATAGCATCCTCTCCTGTATGTGATATATTGGACTCAGCTCTCGGGTAGTCCATAATGGCCCACTGCCACCCCTGTGATATATGCACTGTATATTAAGGAAATGAAACAGGAATTACACACGACACATCATTTCTCTTGCTGTTGTCATTGGGAAGGAAAGATTGCAACACTCTGTTTCTTCAGAAGAAAGCAGGATTCTTCATTCTTTATCGATGTGAATAGGGGTGTGATTTGTCAATAAAAGGTTTATTACATTGGATGAAAACGTACATTCAAGTTCACCCCCTGGGTCAGTGAAAGGGAGAAGCAAAGCTTGGGCATCCTCTGTGCAAGGCTTCAGGATTTGGAGGCAGTTCATAGCCTGCTCCATGCTTTCTCCTAGAACCGATCCAGTATTTGATGATAAAACTTCTCCCTGTGCCTGATTCAGTTCTCTAACTCAAGATGTAGAGGGCTTTCTGCAGAAGGGAGAGAAGAGTGGATTTCATCCTGTCTTTCTTCAAAGTCCCACCCACCCACTCAGCCTGGAAACCTGACTACAGCACAGGTATCTCTAGGGCAAAGCTGGATCAACTTCCAAGAAAATGTCCTGGTTAGCCTAGCCCAGGGGAGGGGGGTGGAGAGGCACCTCAGCAATCTGGCATGACCAGGGTGGCCCCATCTTGTTTCAATATAAAATATACAAAGTTTGGATCACCACAAGACTGCCTTGTGTGCATATTTACAGACAATTACACGTACTCACCAGCTTTTCAAGAAAAAAAAAAAAAAAAAAGCAAAACCTGTAGCCTTCTGTTTTGGGTGGCTATCCTGGAAATGAAGGAGTAAAACACCAGCAGAGCAGAAACCCTGCCTGACTCAGATGAGAGGATCTTGCACCACTTCATGCAGGAGCAGCAGACCCAGCAGATAAGAAGACACAAATCCAGAAAGACAAGACCTATTTACAAGACCACACTGTGTGTCATAATAATAACTGTCTGTTCCTTTCCCAGTTGTACTACCTGAAGGCTACCTTTACCAAACTCACCACTAAAACACCTTTCTTCCCTGGTCCAAGCTCTGCTCCATTGCCTATTCCAAGGATGAAACTGGAAGAGTAAAGGGGTTGCCGCTACTCCCTGATTCAGAGCCTTTCATACCCTTTGCTGGTTGGAGAAGCTTGTGGATGCTCTAACTCACACCCTTGCATTAAGATAACTGAAGTACCTCATACCAGTGGAGACTGAGGAGAATTAAACACTAATCTACAACTTAACATAGCTTTTGCACTAGAATGCCAGTGCACAACAACAAAGCAAAAATAACAGCTCTGTCTGTCACCCCTGCAACAGCAGGCAGCTTTTCAGTCCAAGTTTCCCGCGTAGTCATTTATAGCAGCACAAAGCAGGTGGAAATCATTGCTGTTCTGATCTGGTGGCATTTTACACCCACTCTGGATCAAAGAAAATCACTATGAAGAAGTACAGTTAAGAGAGGCAAATAGCACAGGCTCCTTAAGCCAAACATTTGACAGCAGCTAGTTTCCATGCTCACCATCTCATACCTGCAAATAAAATTAGTCTGCCTGAGCAAATGTAATTGTGAGATGTTCTGGCATGCTGACAGAAGAGAGGAATTGGTTTAGATAGTAAGAAGTACCCATCTGCAGCACGGAGCAGGTGATAATCCCAGCTCCAGCCTGCACATCCCTTCCTAGGTCACCTCACCTTTTGCAGGTTTTCTCCCTCCCCAGGGAGCAGGGGAGGCAAACGCACTCTTCTAACTTCCAACCAATTTGCATCTGTCATTCAGAATCTATGTTTTCTTATTACAGAGCTGACAAAGTGACAGCAATAATTAATCTTACTGTGTACAGAGCTGATTGATATCAAGCAGAATTAAACTATTGTAATCAACTTAGTCCCTTGCAGATGTGTGAAGTGCTACAGTTTATCAAATTCTGCAGGCACACAATTTGATTCCGCATAACGAGGGAGAACAATACTGACAAGATAACAGAGAGCCAATAATATGGTGCGAGATTTCATAAATGCCTTTTTTTTAGCTCTTAAAAAGTGCCACACTTGTCAGCTGAACAAAAGGTGCCATGACGTGTTAATACATGTCATATCAAAATTATCAAAGGAGGCTGCACGCTGGCTCCGTGGGGATGTGCTCTGTGTTCGAATCAACACGTGCACATGAAGACTTCTTGTGAGACACCAGGACTTCAGAAGCTGAGGGCTCCTGAAATCCAGTAATAGGGGTAAATGTGCAGATCTATAAAGGTGTGAAAAGTTGCTGCTAAGGGGGATGTTGAAATGTAAGCAAGACTCAACAAGGACAATTATCTCTGTCAAAGGCTTTAGGTGATCAGTGTCAGTTCTCGTCACAGTAGGATGAGGGAAAACCACAACATGAATATTTGATTAAATTAGGCCAACCTGAAGGCTCTGCCAGAGCATGTGATGTGACATGTTTTCTATAGGATGACAGGGTTTGTTTTTTTCACAATGCATTATATCATTGTCTTGCTTCACCAGTTTCTTTTTCTTCTCCAGCTGAAGTGCTTTTAGCACTCATAACAAAAGGTACGGCTTCTCAGAGCTGTGGACAGCTGGCATCCCATGCCAGCTTAGCAGCAGACCCGTTCCCTCCCCAGCATGCTCCCCACTAACCTGAGGTGCAATTATCACAGACAGGCTGAGGGCACAGTCAGAGCAGCAAGACAGGCTGAGCTGATCTAGCAGCTGGCTGCCTGCAAAGCCCCCTCTCCCCCTCAGTTTAGGTCTGTACTTCCCCCCCCCCCACCCTTGGTGCTGGCCCCCAACATCCTTCAAGCTGATTCAATGCACTATGGAGGCAGATGTCAAATCTAGGGGACAAAACCAAGTGAAGTTTCCTATGCTACAGCCAGTAGAGGTCAAGGGACAGGAACATGAGCAAGGATGCCGGAAGGGGATGGAAGAGGCACAACCCTTGTGGGAACAGTAAGGAATTGGCTCAGCTCTCCCAACAGACAGAAGAACTGTTGTACTCAAAAGGATCAAGTGCTATCAGGCCTTTATTTGACAAACCTCAGGCAGCTGAGACAGCTCAGGGACTGTCTATGCAGAATTTACTAACCCCTTGGCATTTATTCCCTTTCCACTCATGATGCTTTACATCTAACCTAGATGATAAATCTCCTGTACTCGATCCTGTTCTTCATTCCCTTTAGAGAACTAAGCTGCTCTGCATTCTCTTGGGCACTATGTACTGTTAACAGATCACTTGCAGCATGGATGTTTGCTAGCAAAGGCTAACCTGTAGGGAATGGCTTATTTTAATTAGCATGGTCTATTGTTCAACACAGAACCTAAACCTGAATGACGTAACCCAACTTACCTACTCGGTCTCCCATTTCAAATACTTTTTTCCAGACTGGACAGTCTTTTCTGGCAGATGCCACCAGAACAGGACCCCCTCAGTACCTCAAGCAGCTTCACAGCATGCTGCCAAGCAGTCACCTCTCCCTGCCCCAAACATGCAACCACAAAGAGGAACGTCCACCTATCCTGCCGACCACTTTCTCACACAGCACAGAAGCAGAAGTCTCTCATTCATTGAGGTAATGAAAAATTAGGAAACAGGAGTGGGGCAGAGAGGAAACTGGATATTTCCTCCCTACTGAAAAACTCTATGTGGCAGCATGTACTGCATGTGTCTCTGACTGTAAAAGAAACACACTAGTGCTGGAAGAGGCCTTATAGGTTGCTAAGACTCACTTCTGCTACCACAAATAGCTCTTCCACATAAAATTGCACATAAATTGATGAAACTCTCCTTAAACTAATTAAGTCTGTAGCATATGTTGCAAGGCCATACTCCCTTAAAAGCTCTCTGCCAATTTCCAGCCTCTGTTCATTTTGCAGCTGGTTTATACTCATTTTCTCTGTTTACCTCCTATCAATTCTATTGACTGACTCCTTGACCTTATATTATTTCGTGTTTCATTGTGTTCCTTCATGCTCCAACACTAACAAAAGGAAGTGCAAACACAGGAGAACACAGTCAGAGCAGCAGGAAGAATCACACAGCCTTAAACAATTACAAAGGGATGGGGCAAAAGGTAGGGAATAGTCCACAGCTGAATCTTGACGTTTTCTGCATAATAAATAAAGAGGGACTAGAAAATTGGACCAATAAGTTTGAAATGAAACAAGACTCTTTATGCAGGACGCAAATGGAACAGCATTAATAATCTCACACAGTGGGCACGTCTGGGTTAGATCTGTATTAATGGGGCTAAGCAAACACAGCTGGGGAACTGGCTTTGAGGAAGAAGGAACACTTGGGAAAAAGAAAGCTGTTGGAAGGAGCCAAGATGAATTTACTGTTACTGAAATAATATGGTAGAACTCACCAGACAGTCATTGTAAATAGATGTGGGAAGTTGGGCTTCCTCTGCTCTGCAGAGGGAAGATGAACATGAAGAGTTTGTGTCTTGCCTCTAAGGAAGTAAGAGCTACTTTTAGGGCCGTGTGATTCTGTGGAAGAAAAGATTCAGGAGCCGGGTAGTGTGTAGCATGGAGCTAGCCAGAAACGTTCTGGGGTATGTAAGAGAGCATGGCCCTGCAGCAAACAGGGCTGCTTCTTTTCAGTGATCTGCTCTTGCCTGGTAGAAGGTCATTCTTTAGTCACACTTTTCCCTTCTCTCCAATTAATAACACACCGCTTCCCAAGATTACCAGAATGGACAGTACACAAGAGCAGCTAAAAGAGAGAGAGAGAGAGAGAGAGCTCTTAAAATAGAGCAGTGAAGCTTTGAAGAATATTTTTCTTGGCTTTCCAGGCATTTGTTTGCAACACCTCCTTTTTCAATAACCAAGATTCAAAGTTTCTGAAGTCTTTTATGGAAGAACTCCTAAAATGTATCACATAATGGCCTTTCAGAGAGCATATCTTGAACTCAGGCAATGGAAACCATCTTCACTGGCAGCAAGCAAAGAGGTAACTTAACAAAGAATCATTATAGGAATGATAAGGCTTTCTGCTGGCAACATCAAAGAGTTTATTTACTTGATACAGGACTGAAAAATAGACCAGAAAATGTCATAAAATGTTCCCGCTCATCTGAAAGCAAGCACAAAAGTGTCATGTACAGTTGTATCACTCCTTCTAAGCTGAAAGCGAGTAAAAGCCTTGTGAATAATTCCGTGAGTACAAAATCACGAGAAGCTAGAGGCTTTGACCACAACGTGTTTGTGTCTACAGAGATGTAACTTCGTTTCAGAAACATTCTTATGAACAAGTCAAACCACTTTCCTTTCTATGTTAAATAAAGTTTGAGAATTTTTGAGGTTGCACTGAAAAACTCAAAAATTGATCTTTTTTCAATCAAAATCACAAAAGCTTAGGTTTTAGTTGCTGGAAAACATCCTTTCCCATATTTTTTTTCTCAAATAAAAACTTAGAAGCACTCTGCAAAAATAGTATTTTGGGTGCAACTTCCATTCCTGTTAAAGCTTTTGCCGGTGAAAATTCTGCCAGTGATGTTTTGTTGTTGCTGGCACTACTGTTCATTTGTAAATGTGTCAGGTCTATCACTAGAGAGAAGCACAAACAATTAATGGTCTCTTTGTTGCACTATATGTTAGTCTCTTGTTTCATTTGAAGGTACTGCCAGTTTCCACCAACCAACGAAAGATGTTCGGGGGTGAAGTGAGCAGGGACAAGGCAGCAGTGACAGCTTTCTTCCCAGCTGAGGACAAGGGAATGTTCATGTTCTGTGAGCCCAGCAGAACCAGGCACTGCTCCTGTGCAGGTTGTCCCTGCTTCATGATGAGCTGGCTCTACTGATGACTGGCCAGAGTTGAGGATCAGACTGTATTCCCAGAAGAAGAAGCTGAGATGTTTTGTGAAGGAGTCTTTGCTGCTTAGGAATGACAGAGCAAGTAGGATCAGATGGAGCTGCAGGTGATCTCACCCTGATACTGAAACAACATGAAAAGCACCATGGCTTAGGAGGGTGGTTATGATACAGAACCTACTACAATTAAAACAAACTCCAAACTCCAGTAGACCTAATTGGTACAGTCATTCATGCTCAGCCTACCAGGGCACCTGGACAGATTGTCAGTGTTTGTTGGGGGTGAGCACATGAGAGAGAGTATTTATACCAAAGCACAGTGGAGACTTGATTAATCAAAATAGTTCAGAAGTTCCAGTTTTTCACTGGAAAACATACTGGCTTTTTTCCTGGTAAAAGAGGCTAGGCCATTCATTTTCACGTTTTCAGCACAACATATTCTGTTCTATGTCAAAGAAATGTTTTGGCCAACACAATCCTTTTTAGCTTTTTTATTTTACATTTCTGTGGGAAGATGAAAAAGGTGGGGGCATCTACCCACAAGCATTTCCCTCACATTCCTAGTTCAGTCAGCAAACCAAAAAATCAATTCTTCACCCGTTTCTAATGCTCAGGGTCACTAACTGTGAAACACATTCTTTTCCAGTAAGTCATTCCTAATAAAAGGCAGAAAATTCAGTAGGCAAATGGCTTTTGTGTAGATCTGGAGACATACAAATTGAAACTAGTGTCCAGCATCCCCCTTTTCTCCACAAAAGATGGGTATTGAAGGGGAATGGTTTTCTAGAAGCTAGTGGCTGTGTGGGTTAAATTCTTCAGCAGGCTTTATGATGATTTTGCTATCCATTCAGCATAAGTAGCATTTTACTATAGTGGTTTCTGTACAGAGATAGGTATTTGATGTATTTCAATGAAGCATTTTGCTAATCACCACTATTATGAGGTTAGCTTAATAAATATATGGTAGCAGATGAATGGTCGTGCTCTCAATGTCCAATTTTCTTTCATTTCTCTCTTCACAGAAGGGGCATTTACATTCATGTAGAGAGAGGGGAAGGCGGTAGTGTGAGCAGGTCCCTTCCTGATAGAACATTTTCTTCTTTGTAGCTATTCAATTCCCAGTATGTCTCTGCAATAAAAAATTCTAGGTCTTTACACAGCACTCATCAGCATGGCAGGGTGGGGATTTTCATCACAGGAACCCTCTTGTGTCCATCACAGCACAATTTAACAGTGATACTAAAAGCAAAGTAAAGCTTTTGCCATGTAGGAAAAGAGAGAAGTCACAGCTCTTCGGCTTCAGCCTGCTCTCTTTGTTCGGCCAAAGTGGCTGAATCCCCTTCACCTCTTCAAAACCCAGGGCTTGCTTCACTTGCAAGGGTTTGGAAACTATTTCCAGTGCTTTCCAGCAGTTGGTCACTGCCAGTGGAAGATCTCCTCTGAATCACAGAATCACTGAATGTCTTTGTTTGGAAGAGACCTTCAAGATCATCTAGTCCAACCTTCAACCCAACACTGCAAGCTCACCACTAAACCACATCCCTGAGCACAAGGTCCACGTGCCATTTAAATGCCTTCAGGGCTGGCAACTCCACCACTGTCCTGGGCAGACCATTCCAATGTTTGATAACCATTTCAGTGAAGAAATCTTTCCTAATATTCAGCCTAAACCTCCCTCTCCTCTGGCACAGTCAACCCAGCAACCTTGAGCCCCCAGCTCGAGATTAACCCCAGCACCTCCTGCCCCCATCATGCAATCTCCCTCCCAGCAGCACAGCTCCCAGCACAAGTGATGCAGCCACTGTTTTGTATAATTTTTCTACTCACACAAACCATGCACCTCACAATTTCAGGAGAAAAAGCATCCCCACAATGATGGGTTTCTGCAGAGCTGCATTGGTCTCATGTCCTGCACCTAAGTCTTGAAGGCAGCATGAGGCAAGTGAAAGGATGCTCTTGGAATGGAGGTGTAGCAATAACAAACACAGCCCCTGTGCCTCCAACTGCCAGCTCTCAGACCCAGCTCAGCCCTCCTTTGCCTGTCTCTCCCTCTGCCCTGGCAGAAGCTCCTTGTCTGGGTGCAGCCCAGCTCTTATTTTCAGATTTGGAAAGTTCAGTATTACCAGCATGGGTAGGGAGCTTCTAGCCAGGAATTGCAGCTGTACACACAGATCAACAAGAGATGGAGATCCTGAGGCTGCAACACAGATTGTCCATAGTAGGTCCTCAGAACTCTGCCTCCACAAAAGGCTCAGGGACAGCACCCAAACACACTCCCTCCATTTGAAGGTTTCATATATACTTCCAGGAATCATTTTCTCAAGGCTCCTAGTAATTAGGAGGTACAGAGCTGGCATGAGAAAATGACTCCTGGAAGTTTGAGCAGAGAGTTACATGGTGGGGTGAGACTGGCTGTATTTCTTGCTTTAGTGCAGCCCACAGTGTGTTCACCCTGCAGCTCACTCACTCTAGAGCATCACTGTAGCTTTACAAAGACAGGACTTTTCCTTACCCACAGGTGCACACACACACAGACACTCAGGATGAAGCTGGAGTTGTAACTCCATCCTATAGCTTTGTCACAGCTGTCACCAGTTCAGGAAAAAGAGACGTGAAACTCCTCTTCCATTTTGAGCTAACCACTGAGCAGTGTGTTAATTTTCTGGGTCAGCATCCCAGGATTTTCCTTTTCCTAGCATGCTGTTCAATACTCTCCACTCTTTGACATCATGCACAAATTCTATAGCAAGAGAGTGTTTAATCCTCTCTGAAGAAATTTCTTTCTTCTTTTATGACTGGAGCCCTGGACAGTCTCTTATTCTTCAACCCCAGTGCTGTATTTAACTCAACCACCTTGTTCATTCTTCCTTTTGTCTACAGCTTGACTAAAAGGATGAAATTGCAGTCATGAATAAACCAGGAGGAAAATCAAATTGTTCAAACCACTCTCAAGCAAATTGCAGCATCTGGAAAAAGTCTGGATTTCAACAACATTCTTCATTCTGTTTAGGGAAGATTTCCATATAGTTTACTACTCAGAGGTAAAATGCGAGAGTTAAAAATACGTGACCTTAGGAACATAGTAAATGGGACAGAACTGGAAACAATGGTCAGATAGCAATCAAATTACACTGGTCACAGGGACCTGCCTCAGACTCCTGACCTAAGTTGAGGGCTTGCTTCTACAAATCAGTTGAGAGGACACACAATGGGCAAATGTAGCTCCCAGGATATATATTTCACAGAATACTTTCCAGAAACCTTTGGCCACCACTGTACAGTCTTGCTCAAGCAAAACCAGTTCAACATGGCATTTGTCATCACTTCCAAAATAAGGAAATTCCATTTATCTACATTTAGATGCCACCACACTGCACATAACTCATTACTTTCTATGTTAGTGCTGACACTCTCTTCCAGACAGGCACCCTCTCATTTTATCTGCACAGGATACAGCCACAGCACAGTGAAGAGGAAGAACGTGAATTACATCTGTCTGATTATGACATTGATCATATGATTGTCCTGCCTCAGCTACATGATGTGGATACACCCTTCACCATCTCATCAACACAGCAAGGAATGACCACAATTCACAGTACTGACAATCTGGAAATGGCTTATGCACAAAAATTAGGTATCGTTTTGTGTTTATCTCAGTACCGATGTCTTCAACATCTCTACAGCTTATCTAATTCTGCTTTGTTCATCTTCAGCAGAGGCAGATTTTCCTGAGGCATATAGAGCTTGCACTGGGGAAAAAGAGGGCAGATTTTCCAGATATTTGTGGCTTAAATGAGGCTCCTACCTATATGCAAAGGCACATGAATATAAATAGTCTGTTCTTCAGAAGTACAGTAGATTACAATAAAATTTTTAATGACCTGGGGACAAAAGTTGCCAATTCTACCTCTATTCAGTTGGGTTTCTATTTATGACATTTTAATTTTCTGTTTCACCCGAGCACACACAACTCATAGAATCATAAAATTATAGAGTCATTACAATTCTGAGAAGCTCCAGGTTTCAGCCTTTGCAATGTTAGTACATCCCACAAAGCCGACACCGGCGCACACACACACATGCTTACAGCGTAAGTGTTCCAATAAGTCTAAATTCACAGAAGCTTAATGTGCTGAAAAAGTTCATCAGCAGTCACATTTTAAACAATTTCAATCTGCTCTATTTCATACGTTTCTCTTTGTGACAGCAAAACCTCATGTAAATCTGCTGCATGTTCCCAGCAATCGAATTGCATATGTGTTGGCAGCAAATGATGAATTTCACAGTCGGCTTCAAGACCTAGAACCAACTGATCTTAAAACTCACCTACAAAAGCATGGCACACACATTAACAAAATCTCCATTCCCAATGTACCAAGCAAGAGCTGCCTCTACGCTGAATTGAGACCCTTTTCGATTGTTCCCCAAATCTGGAACTGATGCCAAAACCACAGAGAAGACAAAAGCATCAATTTTTGTTTAGCAGCCAGTTAAAAGAAGAGCAAACTTCTTTTACATACATTGTAAACTTCAGATGGGTCTAACAAATGAACCAGGAAAAAGATGAGGCAGAAGAAACTGAAGCCTTTAGCCTGTGACATCCTGTTCTCAGCAGGGATTTCTACCATGGACAGATGCTCCATATGCCCAAACCCTCTTAATGGTACCACTTCCAACTGCAGCAGAAACGCTATTCTCCTCTGCAGCCTTAGCCACAGAGAGGACTGGTGGGAGATGATGCCTCCAGCCACCAGCCAGTGGCCAGGAAAGTCTTCCCTATTCCCACTGCCCCTGTGAAAAATCAGGGAGGTATGGAAAGGCCAGTTGCTTTGCTCCAGCCGGATGGGAGGTTGGAGGAAGGCCAACCCCTTCATTATTCTGTGAGGTTGCACACAAAAACTCTTTTTTTTTTTTCAATTGTTTTGTATCTTTTTTGTTCCACCAGACCCGCTCTAAACAGGCATTTCCTTTGCTATTAATGAAATCTGCTTCAATTTCAAAAGTTCTGTTTGCAGGCTGTAATCTCAGTCCCAGTCCAATTTAAATATCTGTTGTTTTGGTGGTGGACTTCTGGACTACATCCCTCTAGCTCAATGCCAAAAACATAACGAAGAAAATTTCACCCACCGTTAGGAGCCATCTGGTTATGCTGCTCTGAAAAGTGAGACAGATAAGGAGCTGTATGATACCCATGTAAGGCAATTTGCTGGCCTGTTTATCATACCTGACTCTGGGGTGCACAGCTTTATTTTGATTTGATAAAAAGCAAAGGAGTACAGCTGCAGCACACTGCTGCTTCACTAAGCTGACAGATGGGCATCACTGCAAGGAAGCCACATGGCATTTTTTTGTTAAACTCAGCTCATTAGGTTTTATCTGCAATATGTTGCTGTATTGGCAGAAAACCTTTTAGCGAGCAGAAACATTAGCCAAAGTTTGTCAACAGATATAGGGAAGATCCTATTGTGGAAGGATGTGTGCCGGGGCAGGGGTGGAGTTTGATTGCTTCTCAATGCTCAGGAGTCAGCTCTCCAAACTTTTTTCAGCTTGCTCTATAATTTGTACCGTAATGGTTGTCCTGACTAGCATATTAATAGAGCTGCTATTCACGGTTCACGATTGTTGGTGCATTTCAAGGCAGTTCACAAATCACTTCATCTGAATAGGTGCAGAAAGTTTGTCAGCAAAACCTGGGAAGTGGGAATTTTTCCATGCCTCTAACACATAACAAAACCTAGATGCCCACATTTCTGTGAAAGTCAAAAGTGTATTTCTAAGTTGAGAACCACGTCTGCTTTTACAGGCTGTATTATTTTGAGATGTTTTGAGTTGTAAGAAGTCCTTTCCTGTCTTGGGTCACTGGTTTAATTCCAGCAGGCCAGTTTAACTTCCCTTAAGAAAGAAATGAAGCTAAATTCCATGCATTAATAGCAGCTTTGGCTACAAATTTAATTAGTCCAAATTCAATATTTGCAAAGCAAAGTATTTTCAATCTAGAGAAGAAATATCAGAAACTTTAGAAAGCTTCTCCTCAAGCAAAGGAATGGAATGGTCTGCTCTGGGAGCTCCCAGGCATTTCAATACCTACTTATGTGGGAGTCCCAGTAACAGCCATTGCACAAAATGAGGTTCAAGTGAGGTATTAGGAGCTCTGATGGGCCCTTCAGACACACAAATGTGCACCAACTTATCAAAGGTCATATAGGTACCCAGGAAGCAACCACATCTCAATCCAGGTCAGAAGTGTGCTTTCAAAGCAGCCATCCTGACCATTCCCACTTTCCTTTGGGTGATGTCCACAAAGTGGTCTGGGAACACCTGCTCTGGATTCTTCTTGGATGAAATTAAACCACCAGATGAGCTGCCATAATGCCCTGGTCCTTAGTAGGCACTCAGTCCACAGGACTGAATTACTCTGATACAACCCCCCAGAAACACACACAGTATGGACATCAGGATCTCAGCACCATTTCACCCTCCACACCTAGAGCACCACATTGCTTACTAAAGCAAATGCAACAAAGAATCTCTCCTGCTTTAATTTACAGCTGGTAAATTTAATTCTACACTGGGGGCTGTCATTTACTTCAAATTCAAACCAAATCAAATCAAACTCAACCAAAATTTAATAACTTCAGTTTAAACCATAGTGGGAATATTCACACAGTTTTCCGGTTACTCAAAATTTACCAGTCTAATATGATGCCTTGAATTAAACCATACCAACCCAGCATCCAAATGTAACCTTAGTATCTGTAAAAGAAAACATTTTTCAGTAATGCAGACAGCTGAGCTATGTTTTCCATTAGTGGAAAATGTGATCACATTCTGAGATATTTTGTATTTTTATACCAGCTTTTATTTTTAGCTGCTTCTGTATTAGTGCAGTGCCCGTTATCTTGATATAATTAAAGGTCACTGCTCCTGTTACTATCTATAGCTATAAAACTTCATAGTAGGCTGCCACATCTTGACCCAAAATTAATAGATCATATATTTCAGATCATATATTTCCCCTTTCTTCAGTTGCCTGGCCTGTATGCATGTAATAGACACTCTCCAGCTCCCCACCATTTTCAGAGTGCATCTGATCCCTGGTTCTGGGAGACATGGCTGTAATTGTCACCAGTATCAATCACTTAGATGAGGGGCTCACCAGCAAGCAGTGGGGAACATGCCAGCACCACTGGGTTGCTGTCTGTTTACTATGGAAGACTTGAGCCCTTGGTCTCCTCCAAGGAGACCAGCTGCAGCTCTGGAGGTGGCGGGAAGAGCTGCTGCCTTTGGTAATCAGAGTCCTTCTATAGCAGTGGTACCTGAGCAAACTAAATGTGGGAACCACTGGCTTAAAACAGAATCCCTTTTGGGTGGATTTGCCTTTTCACTTGATTTCTGCAGAGCAGCCAGCAATGTGGAATGCTAACTCATAAGTAAAGTTCACTGGCATTTTTGTAATTCAAATAAAGAATTCCTCAAACTTATTGCCAGCTCTCTCTGGCCATACTTCTGCTGCCGTGCAGCCAGGGCTTATTTTACCAAGGGTAAAATGGACTCTATGAAAGCAAAAGACAGTTTCATGTGTAGAAAATAATAGATGTAAAGTTTGCTATATGCTTTTGACCTTTTTGTTGTCATGATGATCTGAATCTGCAGTGCAACAGAGACTACAAAATAAGAGAAACTTGTATTCTCTCAGAAATTGACCTATTTCCCAGTAGTCCATAAACTCCACTCATTTCAACACCAGACATTCTCCCCCATCTCAAGACTAGAATTTTTTCTGTCCTTTTAAACTTCGGTCTTGCTGGGGGAAAAAATAAAATACAATATCTAGTCACACATGAAAGAGATAAGCTCCATGGTAATTGAACAGCAGAGATTCTACACTCCAAATTCTGCCTGAGAGCTCGTGTGGATATTGCCTTTCAAGGGCGGAAAGGGGAATGGCTTCTCCTGATAACCATTGTATATATAGATACTACAGGAAAAAAGCAAAGGGCTGTCAGCGTGGTGGGAGGGAGTGAGGAGAAGAGATGGCAGGCTTGACTTTGGAAAAACGCCCCCAGGTTTTACCTCAGTCAGGGTCTGTATAAAGAATTAGGTCTCAACTCTGCTGAAAGTAAGAAAAATCTTCTGGCATCCAAGTTGTAATTGATATTCATGAAAATGTATGAGATTAATGTACTCACTCAGCACTGCCCTTCAACCTTATAATGAAAGCAAGCAGGTCTGAGAGGAGATGGTGGAGAATAAAGAGGAGTAAGAAAAGTAGAAGTGAAATAGGGAAGAGGAATAAGTGAATAGAGCTGATGGATTATTTCCTTTCTGTGTATTTGCTGGCCAAATAGTGGTCTTTTCTGCACCACATAACACTTGGGTTACTTAAGATCTACCCTGGTGATCTGAGCCACTAACACACCCTAGACCTGTGCTCTTTCCAAGCATAACAAGCTCCTCCACGGGAAGCTTTCAGATCCTAGAAAAGCAGCACTGACCCTTCACTGCTCAGTTTTAGGGACAGAACACAGGACAGAAACGACCTATCATGCTGTCAGATGTCCTACAGCCATGAGCTATGCTGTGCCAGAAGCATCAGGCAGGAGGGTCTCCAGAACTTGGATGTGACATGCTACCAAAAGCTGCCTGATGTCTTGGTACAAAACCAGGACACGGTATATTGTGCCACAACAAGAAAGCAGAGAGAAAAAGGGACCCCAGGATGTAGTTTTTGTTGTGTTACATTTACTTCCTTCCTCAGTCATGTAATCTGGCAGCCCGGGGTGCTAACTCCTCATTGTGCTACAGCTTGCAGTGGAGCGGAGAAAGCCTCTCAGTCCCTGCTGCACTGCTGAGCTGTGTTGCCTGGCTGTTCCCTGAGCATTCTGCCTTCTGGACAGCCTTCTGAATGCGTACAAACAACTGGAGCTCCCTCATTCTTAGCCAGCACCTCCTTTACACTAATCTTTTTTCTGACCATTTCATTTTCTGAAGTGCTTCATCAGGTAACTATAAAATCCCATCTGTGGCATTTCATTTCAAGGACCAGCAGGTTTTGTGTGCTGGTACTGTCTTTCCTGCAGAAAGCAGGAACAAGAACAAGCATATCTCAAACAACTCTCCTGCTGAACCTTAGGAGACTTTCTTGTCTCTCCTTATTCACTTAAGGCAGCAGAGCTTCTTGCACCAGCCCTATTCCCTGTACAACCTCTTCAAAGCAATCATTGTCCACTGTGATTAAATTTCTTAGAAAATTAAGTTCACAGAATCACAGAATGGTTTGGGTGGGAAGGGACCTTTCAAGGTCTTCTGGTCCAACCCCCCTGCAGAGAGCAGGGACATCTGCAACTAGAGCAGTCTGCTCAGACACCTGAGCAACCTCACCTGGAATAGTTCCAGGGATGGGGCATCTACCACCTTTCTGGGCAACCAGAGCCATGGTCTCACAACCCTCAGTGTAAAAACTGTCTTCCTTCTCTCTAGTCTAAATCTCCCTCTTTTTGTTTAAAAGCATCACCCTTTGTCTTATCACAACAGGCCCTGCTAAAAAGTCTGTCCCCATCTTTCTGACAGACCCCTTTAAGTACTGAAAGGCCACAATAAGGCCTCCAAACCATGTCACCAAGAGCCACATCCAATCTTTCCTTAAACACCTCCAGGGATGGCGACTCCACCACCTCCCTGGGAAGTCCATTCCAGTGTCTGATCACCCTTTCTGTGAGGAATTGCTTCCTAATATCCAACCTAAACCTCCCCTGGTGCAGCTTCAGGCCGTGCCCTCTCATCCTGCCACTAGTTGCCTGGGAGAACAGCCCGACCCCTACCCGACTACAGCTTCCCTTCAGGTAGTTGTAGAGAGTGATGAGGATTCCCCCATGAGTCTCCTCCTCTCCAAGCTGAACAACCCCAGCTCTCTCAGCCTCTCCTGATAAGACTTTCCCTCCAGTCCCTTGCCCAGCCTCGTCGCTCTCCTCTGGACCCTCTCCAGCTC